>VXAX01001927.1:94056-111321 GCA_013399835.1 Leptocoma aspasia
AAAATACAAAATAAACCCACAAAAAAAAAACCATCAAATCCCAAACACATGAGTTCAGTACTAAGGTTCTCAGTAAAAAAATCACGTCTTGACTGAATGGTCCTGCTCAGAACTCTGGATGCACAAACACTGTCACAGAGCAGTGGGTCCAATACAGCCACAAGATGCATCTGCAGCATGCACAAAAGTACTGGACCTTGCAGAAAAGGTGACTTGTTTGTGCTGGTGCTGACAAAGACCAGGGAGATCTGTTACTTGTGAGCAAGAGACCTCAAACTGCTCTGAGAGCACAAAACATTTTCTAAGATATTCTTAAAACGGATAGTAAAGAATCACAAGGACCACACTTCCTTCTAAATAAAGAAACATAGTGGAAGTATTGCGCTGTCATTTGTAGGGCATGTGCAGGTGCTTCAAAGGTTCAAAAATATTCATAAACTGCAAAAAATGCCTCTAAGAATAGAGAGAGAAAGACTTTAAGACCTCAATCACTTTAACATATCCAACAGAAGACTGTGAGGTGATTACACAGTATAATCATCTCTAAGGGGAAAAATACTAGTACAAGTACTAAGAAGTTTTTGAAACCAGCAGTGTAAAGTGCACCAACAAGGCTGAAAGTTAAAACTTGTCATCCCCATTATTAAACAGGCAGAATATTTTAAAGGGGAGGGTAGTTTACCTCTGAAAAATGGAAATAGAGAAAGTAGCTGATTATCCATCTCTCATGGTCTTCAAATTAACTATTCAAATTAACCATATCTTGGGCTGCATCAAAAGTAGCATGTCCAGCTGGTGAAGGGAGGTGATTTCCCCCCCTATTCCACTCTCCTGGGATCCCACCTGAAGTACTGAGTCCAGCTCAGGGGCCCTTAGCAGAGCAAAGACATGGACTTCTTGGAGTGAGTCCAGAGGAGGGTCATGAAGATGACCAGAGGGCTGGAAAACCACTGTTAGGAAGTCAGGCTGAGAGAGTTGGGGCTATTCAGCCTGGAGAAGGGAAGGCTTTGGGGAGACCTTACAGAACCTTTCAGTACCTAAAGGTGGCCTGCAAGAAAGCTGGAGACAGGGTTTTTACAAAGGTTAAAGACTAGATATTAGGAAAAAGTTCTTTACTCTGAGGGTTATGAGGCACTGGCACAGGTTTCCCAGAGAAGCTGTGGATGCCCCATCCCTGGAAGTGTTCGGTACCAGGATGGAAGGATCTTTGAGCAATCTGTTATAGTGGAAGGTGTCCCTGCCACAGGCAGGGAGGTTGGAACTGAATGACCTTTAAGGTCCCTTCTAATCCAAACCCTTCTACAGTTCTATCCTGCACTGAATCACAAAGGAAGTGAAGCTTCCTAATGAAGTAATTATAAAGAAAATGTTAACAGGTACAAAACAGGCTTCTTCTTGTCATATCCCTCTGGGAGATGACCGGACTATTTCAGTTGAAAATCAAACATGCACAAACACAGAGTCAGCTTGAAGCAGGCCTCTTACAGGGAAGGTTTTTCAAGGCTGTGGACAAATTAAATTAAGCCTTAATTATAAGCAGTAGTAAGACCTCATTCTTTTCAAACAACCTTTGGTTTTGCCTGGTCTTCTGTACGGAAAGTTAGGCAAAAACAACCTTCATATCTCAGTACTAAGCAAAATTATTAACAGTATCTAATCATTGCTAAAATGATTGCTTTCAAATATGCACAGAACTAGTGTACCTTCATAGCCATATTCAAACATATTTCTAATAGCCTTGACTAAAATTTACAATTAAAAAGAAGATTTTAGATTGAAAAAACCGTTTTGCTCTTCATGAGGACACTAACCTTTTAAAAATGCCACATAGCATTAAGAAAACTATCAACTGTATTTCTTGGGCCAAAAGCAATCTGAAAGATAATGCAATTATAGAGATTGAGAAGAAAATTTTTAATAGTAAAAATACACTGCTTTGAGAGCATGCAAGTTTTTGAAAACTTTTTTTTCAAAATTTTTTCATCAGTTTGGTATAGAGGTAAAGTGCACGGTAGCCTTTTCCTATAAAAACAGAAATAGTTCTTAACCATGCCAAACATACTCACATGCAGTTAGAAGTGTGCACTCACACACATGGATAACATGCAAGTAACAGAGTTTGGCTTCATGTTTGCAAATTGCATTTTTTCTTCCCTTCCCTCCCCTAAAATTCAACTGTTGTAATGAAAGCCTTATTAGATTTTCTACTTATTATTAACCTGGAGACCCTCCAGCCTCCTCCCTTCTCTCTTTCTTATTCGTTTTTAAACTTCTGACCCGATGCAATCTGCCTGCAGGGGCAAATACAGTTATCTCCTTCTAAATTAAAATTGTAACTCATTTGGTACAGTTTACACAAGGCCTCAGCTTTGACACATGCAATTACTATGAACATAGGAGGAACATGATTGCTGAGAGCCACCAGAAATAGAGTTTAATCAGAAAACATGGAGTTGTTCCAACAGATTTGTAATTTCACCACTTGCTATTCTTTTATGTTCCTGAGCGTTCAGATAATTAGATACACTATTTTTTTGCTTCCCAAGAGGCCAGTGAAAGCAAAATTCCTTCTTTTACATTAACAAGATGAAATTATAATACACAAAATCTATAACTTTTCTGTTGAAATGACAAATTCATACAACATTAATTTTAGTAGTTACAAATGTTACAAATAATTTGTTCTGTAATATCAGTGTCTATCACAAAATGTAGACTTAGGTGAATTAATCACCCATTCAGATGGATTGCCCAGTCTATCAGCTTTTCCTCACATAAGAACCCCTAGGTAGCTCCCTTTGCCTATTTTAAAAGGCAGAGGTTTTTTTAAGTTCTTTAAAATACAAGGTTCATATTTTGTGCCACTGTTACGGAACGATCCTCTGGTTTAGTGGATGAGACTGCAGATCAGACTGTTAAAAAAAATTGAGAAGTTAGGAAGCAGACTCATAGCTTACCCTGATCTTTGTGTCTCCAACTCCTCTCTGAAAAAGGGATTTTTGGTGCATTTGAACAACTTTAGTGAAACATAGAGATGAATTAACAAAGAGACATCACTCACTGTAATTAGAAAGGAAGATGCAGCCTTCAACTATATGTTGCCTTGCATGATGGCATCACATTCTTTCAAGAATAGGGCTGTTCATGACTCAATTGCTTTCACAAATAAAAGCATCTGAACAGTAAATATAAATGAATAGACAAGTGCAACATTGCAGGGTCTTGTGGTCTTTTTACTGGGGTCTGAACACATTCATCTTAATTATACTTTAATATCAAGTTCCCCAGGCTGATGGATGGGCCTCTGGGAGGGCTGTAGGTCAAGTAGGGAGTAAGGTTACAGAAAAGGGCTACAAAAAATATTTCAGGTAAAGAAAATGCATGGCTGATGATGTGCTCTGTAGTACAAATGTGGTCCTGCAGCTCTGGCAGTTCTTTCAAGAGGCCACCTGCTTTCTATTTCTCCTTTTATGTTAGCCATTAATTTTGCTGCCACAGGCACAATTCATACTTACAAGGTTGGAAACTCAGACAAAAGCAGCTGCTGTTTCAAATAGCACTACTCCATTCCCAAGACAGCCAGCTCAGCTGCAACAACCTCAATGACGTGGATACACCAAATTCACCAAAAGATAAACTTTCTCATCCTTAACACACTCTTTTATGCTGCATACATAACAGAAAAGCAAACCCATAAGGCAGGAAGGAAACAAATTACAGATAAGCAAATTTATGGAAAGAAAGAGTCTGGAAGAGCAACAGAGAAGCAAAGCAAAAGAAAAGAAAAAAAAAAAAAAGAAGAAGAAAAGGATTTTACATATATTGGTGATGAGGTTTCCAGCCTATCTCAAGTAAACTCCTTGGTCTAGAAGCTTTTCTTCGTTAGTGAAAACCTAATTTATTTGATAGTAGCAGTTACCCAATTTATAAAGAGATGGCAAAATACAGAAATGTTGTATCATCTTGCTTGTTTAAGTGTGGGATGTCTGAGTCCACTGTAAAGGCACATTTATTTTACTTGGCCCCAGGAACATGCTTGGAGCCATTGGGACACACTGCCTTTCTGGCAGCCTGTGCATCCCCAGCCCTCTCCCCAGGACCCCATACTCAGCAGGCTCTGTGGTAGAAGGCAAAGTACCTGCAGAGTTCTCTCAGGTTTTGAACAGTTTCTGACCTGAGACATGGCCCTGAGCAACGTGTGCTTTTTTGTTTAAAGCCCATTTGGTTTCGTCCCAGCCCATTCTGAGAAAATCCAGCCCAAGGATCCCTGCACCACACTTCCAAAGCTGAAAATGCAAGTAACGTAACTCAAAGCATCCCAATACTATCACAGGCACAGCTCTTGAATTGCATTGATGTTGATACAAGGAGGCAAGAGCCTGCAGCCATGAGCAGGATCAGGGAAGAAGAAGAGGAGAGAAGAGGACCACAGTAGCCCTGAGCAGTCTGCTTTATGTTGCAGATAAGAAAACACCCCCTGAATCAGCTGGAATTTAATCATGCCCTTGTGCACCAAGGAGACTTAGAGCTTGGGAGCAGTTCTCCACTAACATGTGGGGACAGCAAGGGCTCACAGGGAGTGGTGTTGCAATATCCTGAATGGAAAAGAGACTGATTGTTCCCTGTCTTGTCCAGTACAGAACCAAAAGCCAAAATATTCATTTAGTAGCAGCCACGCTCAAAACAAACAAAAGGAAGTGGCTCACCACACAGCAGATAGAGAAACTCCTTGGCTAAGAGGCTGCAGCTGTAAGAAGTGTGATGGGCCTCAAACAGAGTCTGCAGGAGCACTGAAAATGTCCTAAGTGTTGCAAAAGAGACCACAGCAGACTCAAGAAATACCCTCAGCCAGCGAAGTTTTAAAAGGGAAGTATTTTATAGATTTACTTTTATTGTTCCCAAGTCACAGGCTTTTGGACACTGTTGGAGACAGGATAATGGATTAGTTAGCCCATGATCTGTACCAGTCCAGCCACTCCTCTGCTCTTAAGACTGATACATCCTACCAGCTTCCAGTCAGCAGCAGCTGGGAGATTTCCAGGGCTGCAGCTAAACTGCTGAGTTTGACAGCCACATCAGGCTTATCCTCCAGAAGTATGTTTAATCCCATTTTTTTAACCTGTTTCTGGTCTCTGTATTATCTTGCAACAATAATTCTAAACTCTGTTTAGAAACTATAAACTCTGTGTTTAAAGCCACTTCATCTTTGTTTCTTTTATTACTTGGCACCTTCATTGAAAGTGCTCTACTCACCTCATTATGAGAAAACAGTAAAAAATCGGGGGATCTTTATCATATTCTTTTCCACACATTCATACAGCTCTTTTCTAGCCTGAAGCAGTTCATCTACTTATTTATACTTTATCCCTCAGTGCAAAATTATTCTCGTAAAGTGTTAGAAAGTACATATTTTAAGAGGTAGCTTTGAAAGTTTAATGTCAAAATTTACTAAGATAAAGCCTAGGAATTTAAAGGATAACTGTTTATTTCTACAGATAATTTCCAATTCCTTTTATGGTTTTCTGTTGTGCTAATTTTTCATGGAATATAGACTCTACCCTTGTACCAGACCCTTCTGCACCCCTCTGTCATAGTTCAGATATTTACAGGCACATAAACTGACCCTGAGGGAATCGGTGAGGACACTGAGTACTGTAATATGAACATGAAAACACCAAATAGTAAGTATAGCAATGGGGAATCTACAGCACTTAAAAAGAAAGGACTGCCTAAAGTGATACTCTATTTTTATGATGGCCATGAAAATTGATAGTAACAGGGGCTCAACAGGAATAAGGATAGAATAGAAACACTTTTGTAATTGATTTGATTTGTGATGTTAGACTCAGATTTCTCTCCTGTGCTTGTAGATAGAGACAAAAGCAAGTGTATATACTTCTAACATAAAGACAAAATCTGTTGTCCTGTAAGAACAGGTTTATTTGCTGGACCAGCATAGGTTTCCGCTAGATGGTGCTCCTTGCCTTGGGAAAGCCATAAACAGATTAACCTGCTGCATTTCGAGGGGAGGAACAAATTGTTTCATGAGCCTTGAACAAACATGGAGTGGCATCTTGCACACCTCAATCCACATTCCTAGATCCCTAGGCTGCAGTAATTTTGCTCTTTCCTCACACATGCTAAGTACTCACAAGCATATTTTCCATTTCATTCTCATGTTCCAGTCTTCTCATCACAGAGACTGCCCCAGGCTTCACCCACAAAATTTCACAAAGCCTGTAAAGATGCCTCTAAAACATTTTCTGCAAAGCAGGTTTGTGCAGAAACCCCACTTCTCAGAAAGGTGCTTTAGGAAAAAATATCTATATGCATATATTACGCAAGTTCTTTATCTGATCATCTTCATTCTATCTGCTATTCTTTTTATCTCTTCCACTATTTCCATAAGGATTACCATCTTCTTCATTTTTGACAGGTAAATAAAGAAAATAAAGTCTTCCCAAAGAGAGTTTTTGGGTTTGTTTTTTTTTTTTGCAAGAACTGCCTGTCTTTGGCTCGAAACTGCTACCTCTGGTGGGTGGAACAGCCCAGCAGCTGGCAGCACCATCACAATTTTTGTGTCAGAAGTGTACTGCCGCAGTCCACTAAAGTGAGATTTCTCTCCAGGATGTAAGATTTTCCTGTGACATCTGGAAGATCACCATTTACAATTGCTGTCACTGGAACACTGCTGATAAACCAGCTGTTGTGACAGTAGTCCACACTGCCATCATGAAGGAGCAGTCCACAGGTTCTGCAATGCATTTGGAAAGACCACATAGTCATGTGGGCAGCTGGTGAGATTCATGTACCCAATACACTGAGTTTCCTCATGGAAAGAATACTTCTCTGCTGTTTGATAGAGTTACAGAGAAGTCTAGTTAAGTAAGACTGGTTTATCACTCTTAATAGAGAAAGACAGTTCGCTTTCCTCTCTAGGCTTCAAATCCCTTTAATAATTATGTTGTTAGAAGAGAGGAATGGCTAAACATGGCCCTAGGCTGACCAACAGGGAAATCTGTACTGACAGGCAAATGAGAAATATGAGGCTGAGTCTGACAGATCCATTTAACCTACTCTGGGTGAGCAAGACATACAGAAGAAGGAGAGAGACAGAGCTGCTGGAAGTTCGAACTGCAGATGTCCCTTCTATGAAATTCTGTGACGGATGAGGGAAGCTCACTTTGCCTTACCATGTTGAGCCTTGACTCCATCCTAGAGACTGCACACCTCTGCATTCCTTAAAGAGAATCATCGTGGACATTGAGTGCTCAGAACATTACCCAAAATAAAAATAGCTACACGTCCTCTCCCAGATTTATGGCCTTCACTACTGAGCATCTCCTCCCTCACCTGGCTTTTCCCCTGCCCCATGCCCCAGTGCTACCTTGTAGAGCACCTGGTAGAGCAAGGAGAAGTGATAGCAGAGGTCAGAGTGTTCCTGATGTCCTTTCCAGCATGTGTCCCTCACAGAAACAGTTAGGCTGCATTCTCCTGTGCAACAGAACAGAAAAGGTATTGAAACCACGGTTACAGTGCTGTATTTCTGGTTGCAGAGATGGCAATAAAACACCTTTCATTGTGGAAAACAGGGCTGTCTTATGTTTGCCTCTTTTCAAAGGGGTTTTGAGACAACTTTGATCTCTATTCCAGAGCATAAGTCCTTGGACTCATTCCATTACTTACAAAGCCATCGGGCTCTCTGATGTGTCCTCTTCCACCAGACACACACTTGTTGGATTGATTCATCCTGGTTTGAAGAGCCTGTGATGAAAATATCACACAGGCCTACCATGCTTTCCTGAAGTTGAAAGTGCTCTCAAGGGCCAGGCAGCCTCCTCCCATGACTACCAGGTCAATGTAGATGGGTTTGCAGCCTCTTTGATGACTTCTGCCAGCTAACTGGAATTGGCAGTAACCCATCAAAGAAGGACAGATATGCACGGTGCTACCCTTTCTGGAATCTCCTCCCTTCAGGAGTTTCCACATGCAGAGGTAGAATTCAGCTCCTTCATTCATTGCTAAAGAATAACGCTGGCCCAACTTACGTGATAAAGGATGAAAAAAAATTTTGATTTAGTTATCAAAAGCTGCACACTCCATGACTTAAGACAAAACGTGGCAGAATATAAAGACTGGCTAAAAAAATTTACCAATAAAATAAATGCCTACTGTACAATCTGTCAATGCATCTTTACTGCAAAAATACAGTGAAGTTGACCCTCTTTGGGTTCTTTTCTATGAGAAAAGAGCCTTAAGCAGAAGTCTTGAGTGAAGAAGAGTAACATGCCAGTGTAACAGAGGTTTGGGGCTTTCACAGAAGAACACAAGACATTGTGAGTTAATTTTGAAAGCAGATATGAAATTATAGTTTTTGTATGCAGTTTGTGGCAACAAAGTACTTGCATGCAACCAGTTCCTATAGCGTAAATGATGTGAGACCAAGAACTGAAAGTATGGTGCATGCATCTGTGTGCATGAAGATATATAAATTATTATTATTACTATTTCGTATCTTTTTATAAATATGATGCAGTTGCAAAGCTTCAAGCTTCTGCTGAACTGAGCAGGAGGATACTGAGCTATATTTCTTGCAAGTCACAGAATAAGCCAATAACTAAAAATTTGACATGCATCACAAAGGAGAGAGCCAAGCTAAGAGGGTGCTCATGGACTGTGGACTCTGGCATGGTTCAGTTTTGAAAAGCAGTTTAAAAGATTCTCTTCATCATGTCATACATCAGAAGGCAGTGAGTTAATGGTTCAAAAAGAGACACAAGTAGGGGCATAAACTTTTCTCAAGCATTCTGAAAAATCCCGAAGAGTAGTTAAGAAGGGGGAGAAAAAAATGCTTTACACTATAGCAGCAGTGTATATGAAGAAAAATATGTTTTCTGAGAAATGTCCCTTTAAGTCATTGCCATTCCCTGACTTTCACAAACACTTCATGCGACAAGAACAGTCTCACCCATGCTACAGTTAGTGAACTTGAGATTTTTAGGGCAGATGAGCCTTGAAATATATTTCAGCTTGGCTACCCATCACACTTTGCTTTTTGTCTCTGATGCTGACTGCAACCATTGCCCAAGTCCCTGGCTGCTGGTAGATTTTCTGTGCAGTTCATTAGTTTAACTCATTAATCAAAGAGGTAAAGTCCACCACTTCTGGAGCAATGGCCATTCAAGCAGAAAACCACATGATCACCTAAAGTGATCTCTATAACTTCTGCCCCCAAATACCAGACAGCGACTTTTGCATGAATTTCTAATTCCATTAAGAAAGACTGAAAATATTTACTACAACAGCTAATTCTAGAAATCTAAGCATCTGAAAGGAAACCTTTGAATGTTTAATTTTTTTTTTCACTAGCCTTTTCCCAAATGTGCTCTTCTCCTAATTAATTTGAAACTGGATGCTTTTAGCTTCTCTTCCAGTCACTGGATCTTGTTATTGTTTTGATATTGTTTCTGCAGGATTAGAGTCATCTACCATGGGCAATCTCCTTAAGTGCCTGTAATTATGAATCCTACAGGACACATCAGACTCCAATTCTCTCACCAGCTGGTGTTTTTTTTCCAGACGACAGAATATTCTTTTGTTTTCTGGCTGAAGCCTCACTTAAACACTAGTGTCATTTATGAAGCTGTGATCCTCTGGTAATAATCTCACTCAAACTGCACAGGACTGTCCCATGCTCAATCCAAACAGGAGAGCCATGTCAATGCATGCTTGTGACACGAGTTGGCGCCTGAACATCATGTAGGGAGGATCAGCTGATTCTGGGCTGATGATCTCCTTGCCCTCTTAATAAATTCATCATCTCTGAATGCTGTTTCCCTTCTCTCTGGCTCACTGTGATGTGAGCCAGAGATTTACAGCGTATGAATCAAAGGACACAGAGAGGGCTGCTCCGCTGAGGGGCTACAGCCAGCACGCAGGCAATGCAACTACCTCTGCCCCCTGGGGACAGCATGTGAGGAGCTCTGCATTGTTAGCGAGGCACAGGGGCAATAGTCTTCCCGGCTTCCTTTGCAAATCCTCTGCTGGCTGACCTGTGATTACTGGTGGTTGTAGGTGGAGTTGTGTGAAGTCATACAGAAGAGCTTAAAGCTCATGTAAGACATTTTGTTTAACAGGGACTGCTCTGTGGATCATCACTATGACTATTCTTCTCTGCCACTGAGTAGATTTTATAAGATCCATCCATCCTTATCAAAGTTCTGGGAAAACTATCTGATCCAGCCAGCAATAACACTCTAAAATGAATCAAAAGTCTAGCAGAGAGCTCCTGCAAACTGAAAACTGGATACTTAGTGCCATCTTTTTCCACTTTACACAACAGACATAAAAAATCAATTACATTTTGGCAAAAGCCAATGAAAAGTGTTAAAATCTAATCTATACAAGATTAGTATAGAACAGGACTGTGCAATTTACAACTAAATAATTTCAAGTGACTATTACTGCTTGACAGGGTTTAAAACTTCCACATCAAATTAATGCACTCTGTATAGCCCACCTTATTCTTTGTCATCATGGCTCACTGTTGTAAAATATCTTTTGAAATGTTACTAACACAAAATGTTCTATTCAAAGAATCATCTTTTTGTTGGCAAGATGATCTCGAATTTAAGAAAAGCTGTAGAAAGTTATGTACAATCACTCATATTAACTAACCATTCTATTCTCCAGCACCAAGAAACCGTTCATAGCATGAAGAACAGCTAAGTAATTCTGAGCTCATAGAAAAGCCTATCTAAATTTAACTGCTGTATCATCTTGATGAGAGATAAAATGCCCTGCATCCACAAACAGATGGTGCTAGCCCACATTAATAAACTCACTGGAGAACTTAATATGCTTAGATTTAGATAGGTTATTCCACTGGATGACGCAGTCCATGACGCATCCTGAAGCAATGTATTTGTATTTGGCAGTTCTTCATCATCTTACTTGGTTCTCCTGGCTACACTGCCTGCTGTCCCTGTGTCCTGTCCTGCCTCTGGGCTATCCTGACTTCCAGACACACAGGTGCAGCCCTTTGTGGTTCTTACTTGTGGAAGCCAAAAACACTCACTGTGGCACAGCCATATTTTGTATTTTCATGCGATCCCTGGATTTTACTGAACTCACGGAAGATCTGTGCATCCATCAGTATTTGGAGAGCAGTTAGTGTACCCCTGCTCTCCCCAGCAACATCCATACACTCCTTTCCCCAGCAGAGTGAGGGGAGTACATAGGTATGAAAGATATGGATGCCTGTTTCTGCCTTGCCCTGTTCCATCTGAGGGCTGCAGCTGCCAGGGAGCGGGCAGGGGCAGGGGCATGAGCTGGGCATAAGGCTGCTGGCACCACTGTGACTCCCATATGGGCTTCTTTTGGCCTCAGGCTGTGATGTTGCCTCCCTAAAATCCAAGGCAACAGATTGAATATGGACATTTTTGCCCAGGGATCTTTTGGCAGCTTATCCTATTTGCACTTCCAAAAGCATAAAATGTTGGTGTATTATGCTTTGCATATTTAACCAGTGTTATTAGCTTATAGTAAATAAATATTTAAAACATATTAAGTATCATACTATTTCATAAAAATTTAATTAAGAATTCATGTGATTGGAAAACAGTATTGGATGCAATTGGATCATGGTATTAATTTCATGAAGGCTGCTTCTGGTGGTATCATTTATATGAATTTGATTCATCTTATGAGCAATCTCTATTACTATTTGTTACGTGAATAATGAACAAAGCTTCTGAAAATAAATCTTTGGGTATCGTTTTCCTCCTCTTCTGAATAATGTCAATGTAGCACTCCTTAAATAAACGTTGCCTAATACAAAATCTCTGTAAATAAGTACAACAATTTAGAAATGAGAAATCATAGGAAGTGGGCGGAAGAGAACAAGTGCAAACTACAGTTCAAATGTGTTGGAATTCAAAAGGTATTTTCATAAGGTATTGCAATATTTGCACAAAGACACAAGTGGAGTATTCAGAAAACTTTAGGTGTTCTTATCTACTTGATATAATGTGATCTGGAAGACAGGAAGTATTTACTCTATGTCCTAACTTGCAGAAGTTATGACAGTCATGGAGCTTTAGCTGCTATATACCATGCATAGGATTTACATGGGGGCAGAGAAATACTCCTCCTTTTGAGCATAAGTACATCTGTAGAATTTGGTGAGCACATACAGTCTACTCGGAAACCACAGATGTACCCAAGAAGGCACAGATAAGAAGTCAAGGATTTCATTCCCTACCTTCCAAGATTATCTTATGTCCGGGGCTTACTGTTTCATTTCCTGAGTATTGCACTCTCCTGACAGAACTAGAAACATATATTAGCCAAGACATTCAGAGAGCGAATGGGAGAAGGTGTATGAACATGAGAAAGAAACGAACACATACATAGGGGGCTACAATCATAGTGAAGCACTGAAAATATTCGCTACTTTATTTTGTACCTAGTTCCCTTTATCTGTGCTGTTTTCAACTTCCCACACCTTGTGTGTGTAGCTATTTACAAGGATGTGGTTTTCCACGTAGGAACTGAGAGAAGTTCAGTCTAGACATAAACCATCCCTAAGAACCAAATATTTTTAAATGTCTCTGAGATATTATCAGAGTTAGTATGGACTCATTTTTCTGTGTTTCAGTTTAAGAAAAATAAGAGAGAAATACAATATCTGGGACAAGCTGGGATACTATTGATCAATTGATCAAGAATGAGGCAGATCTCGAACAGCACAGCAATTTGTTCCACTGTCTTAAATCAGCTTTTGAACAAGGTGAGCAACGTTCCTGCCAAAATTTATTTTCCTCAATGGGGAAAGAATGAAATCAGCACACACTGCACCTTAAATTCACTCAGTCATAAGGCTGGGTATTTGCAGTAGTGTGCAGGGGCAGGGTTTGTGCACCAAGTGTGGAAAGCTCACACTTGGCAGTCTGTGACACCTAAAACGTCAGCCTGCTCCTGCCCCACTACTGAGAGGCCACCATCAGCGGGGATCTAAAGAGTTTCTTTGTGATGCTGAAGCCAAGGTCATGTGTGAACTATAATACTGTGAATCCTCAGGTAAAACATAGGTAGTAAAAGAACAATTATTTCTTCAAAATTCTGATTCATGTTACGCTGTGTTTCCTATTAATTTCTGAATGAGGGAGGTCTCTTTCACTTTTTTAACTATCAAAGCAAAAAACTGCTCTTCTTCCCACAGACCTGCCACTAAGTCCAGCCATTCCTTCTCTGATTCAAGAAAGTCAGATGGATTCTGTGTTTCTTCACAAATCAGAAGAAAAATGTTTGCACATTTTCATTGCAAAAATTTGTACTACTTCTAGTAATTCAACACAAATTTTTCCCTTCACAAAATACTTTTTTTTTTAAACATATTTAAAACCTTTCATAGTTTAAACACAGAATAGACTTATGATGAAAGCCGTAAGGGAGAAATAAGAAAGAAAAACACCCCTACAGAACATGTGAAATCAACTGTAGAAAAATTGTTTTAAGGGTGGAAATGTACCAGAATCATGCTTGAATAGGTATCAGCTGATTCTACCAAATGGCCATTAAGGTCAAGGACCATCATAAAAATCAAAGCAAGGACTTTTCCTAGGCAAGATTTTTTTTTAAATTTTGAAATAATGTTCAGGGCTGTGGTCAATATATTTGCTCTTTATGAACACTTCTTTGATTTATTTTTGAGAATAACACTTCAGTTTAGCTGTTAAATATTGAATATTCCTTTTCCTACTTCAAGGTTCACAGAAGCAGATTTCATAATATTTGTATGCTTTTTATGCATGAGTCCTCTTATTTATACAGCTCCCTGTAAATCATATAAATGAATGACAGAGAGGACCAATTAGAGCTCCTTCAGGGTAGAATGGCTCTTAGATGGTTGTGCAGTCTCGTTTTAATGGTTTCAGGTTCCACAGTTTCCCTGAGGAGATTATTTGAGAGCTTACTGAAATTTATTCTCATGATAGTCAGCTTCAACATTTCCTTTCCCAATTGCATCACAATACACTTACATCCAACATAATGTATCACACCTCTTGTGCTGCAAGGTAGGTTCCATAAATCCTGCAATAAATTCATCACCTCTTCTTGTGTCCTTATAAGTCTGTATTAGCTGAGTTATGTAGCACATGCCAGCCTTGAAAGCAACATCACAATTATGCCTCTTCAGTGATTTGCACAAAAAAGTAGCAACCAAACTCCAATACTACAGAAATACTTTATTCAAGCACCAAATTAATTCACAAAAATGATCCATGTTTTATAAATAACTCTATGGTTCTGTGTATTATAAGCATAAAATACTGCCCCTTTTTTGTGCATGCTTGCAGAGTCTTAACCCCATCTTCCTAGGGTCATATAATAAAATTCCAGCAGCAAGTTTTTTATAATCTGTCTCTGGAAGGTTTCAAATCAATTTTCCAGTTCACTACAAAGTAAGCAGTACTGTCGTGTGTGGCTGACTCTGCCCTGCCATGTAGGCTGGTCCCTTCACCCCTCTCTTTATCACATGCCGAACTGGTTTGCTCTCAGATTCCTAGCCTGCCTCTCCCATTCAAATCCTGCCATGGGATTGCCCCCGTTCCGGCGCTCATGCTCAGTTCCTTCACTGCGCAAATTTTATTACACAAGAAACAAGGCTTACATTGATCTTTTTACAATTTCAGATTAAAGGGATTACAGAGATAGGGAAACACATTCCTGCAAGTTGAAGACCGCTAGGTTGTACATTTTTTAAGTTATCTGTCTTCAGTTACACTGATCACAGCAGAATTTTGAAGGAAACAAATGAGAACCAGAAAGCAGGAAAGCACCCCTTAACATCCTAGTAGTTCATGTATGTATATATAGCCTCTAAAACAAGCTAGGAGATGGTTATCAAATTACAATTCATGGAATATTATCCCTACCGAACAAATTAGTTCTATAAAACTACAGAGTCTTCTGGAAACTCTGTCAGGTGTTAATGTGCTAATTAGAAAACAATTGACTAAACCCAGGAAAGCAGTAATAAAAAGTTAGCATGCTGCTCATTCACTCAGTAATACAGAACAAGTGCTCTAATAGCAAAGGTTTAAGAGCCAAAGAACCAAGCAGGTGCCTAATACTTCATTAGGTTTTATAACTGAGGAAGATGCTACAAATACCAAAAGCTCTGGTGCGAATAATAATAATAAAAATAAATCATTTTTGGAAGCTGGCTTTAGAAAACAAATAAAACACAACCAACAGAAATAAAGAAGCCTGATTACATCTCACACTTGGCCCTGTTCGAATACCCTCATTGTACCTTGTGTCCTACACCCACCAGATGGGGAAGGAGGGTGTGTGCTGGAGCGCTCTGATGGGCCATGTGCTGGGAAGCCAGTGGCCATCACCTCCTCCTTGCTGACCTGCAGGACAGCTTTTACTGGCCTGGAAGATCCCTGAGGGGAGCTGCAATGAACTCCTGGCTACGTGGCATGTGGGCCCTGTTACAGAGAGTCTCTCTTTCATTCTCCAAAAAATCTGTCATTCATTACTGAAATCAGTCCCGTATGGCTGAACTAGCAACTGCCTTGAAGTCACTGGAGAGGGAAAAAAGGTGAGGGCAGCCAAATTGTTTGGAATGCAGCTAAAATACTTCAGAGAGTTTAAGGTTAAAAGGGATCATTGAATCACATACTCTGACCACAGGCCAGTAAGTCTTACTACCAATCCCAAACTGAACTAAGGAGCTTGTCTGTGATTAAAATCACTGCATTTGCATTACATTATCTCAGCTCCTGACCACTGATTCTTCTTTTATGTTCTTTTCTACCATTTAAAAAAGTTTTAGCACAGGAAATCTTGCAGATCTTTTTGACAAATTGATAATGGGTTCAGAACATATCATGATAAGAGACTTCCTTCAGTACTATAATGTTCTGGCAGATCGTCCCTGCACCTTTAATGTCAAGAACCACACACCTTGTTCTACGATCAGTTCCCATCCAACAGTCAGACTGGACACATCGCACTTTATCCGTAATAGTTTGCTTGACGTGACTTTTAGACAACTTTTTCTAAGACATAAGCTCTCATTCCAGAGGCATGGCTTGTATTCCTGGAAAATTTGGCAGTAAATTTGTCCTGCTCATTTGGCTGTTTGAAAGTGTTAATTTTACTAAGAGGTCCAGATGACATTGCAGTTGGTCTCACAGTAGTTTACAAAGTTACCATTTAGCACATCCATAGATTTTATTAACAGTGAGTTTATTTTGGATCTCTGGTAAAAATCTTGAAAATGCTTAGCCTGCAGAAATTTGCACACCCCCAAACCATGAAGACTAGCCTCTTAAAACTCATCTGATCTTTCAGAAGTCAAAAACCATTTCTCTATTTAACATATTGACCGTTCAACAGCATTAGCCAGTAGAAGTACATCTGGTATCAACCAAAGGACTCATTTTGCAGTTCTAAGCCTACTAGATTAAAAACAGAAGGCATGATGTTTCTGCAATTACTTTTATCAATTTACCTGTGTTACTGAATAAGGCTATCAGAATTGTTTTATAAGTCGATTGGCACTAAGGATATCTTACGTATTTCTTTATCAAACCATTTTTGTTTCTTTTTCTACTGTTCTGCCTGTGGTTTATGTTAAAACAGTCAAGAACAGTACAGGTCATCAAGCTTGGTCTTTTGAAAATGCACAGAACACGAATGATTTTCTTTACTTCTTAATTACTTACTTTTCATTTAAAGATTTATTAAACCCCAAACGTAGCTACTTCCTCAGCCAACTCTGTCAAGATCCCACGGTGCAAATTAGCCAGACTTCATTAAAAACTGTCTAGGTTTGCTTGGAACGGAGCTTTCCCCACGGACCTCACCGATTCCAGCCACGTGGTGCCAGCACAACACCTGGCTTCTCCCAGGTACGGGGCGATGCCCATCCAGCGCCACCGAGGCGCGCTCCGTTACAGCCGCGGCACCTCAGACCCATCTCCAGCCCGGAGCGACTCCCCCCGCCCCTCCTCGTTCCCCTTTTACTCTAAATTCCCCTCCGCTGCCGGGTTCGAGCGAGGTGCCAGCACCTGCGCGGCGGTGGCGGCAGGTCCCCGCGGTCGCCCCCGCCACGTTCCCGCTCTTCCCGCGGGGGATGCGGCGCCGGCGCGGCCCCCCGGGAGCGGGCGGGCGGCGCCCCTCACGCCGCCGGGCGGGGCCGCGCTCCCGGCATGCCCAAGGGGGACGCTCCGAGGGTGGGTAGGTGGG
>VXAX01001927.1:111612-213555 GCA_013399835.1 Leptocoma aspasia
TGTGTTGTGGGGGTTTTTTTGTGGTTTGGTTTTTTTTTTTTTAATGGGGGCGGGGGAGCAGCCCTGCGGAGCCGCTCTTTTTCAGCCTCAAGTTAAGGTAAGTAATAACCTGGGCCGAAACATCCCGGTGCAGCCGAAGTTTTGCCCCTGGGTAAATAGTCCCTGCGGCGTAATTTAGGTATTGTGCAGGTAGCGGTGAGACTACAGGAAGCGGTATTAAAGTGCAAATTCGCAGTTGCGTGGCTTTTTATTTCATTGTTTGGTTTTAGGGGGTTTTTTCCCCCCCCCCCCCCCCCCGCCGTCCCCCCCGCCCCCCCCTCCGTGCCTCTGCCTCGCCTCGCAGGGTGAGCAGTAAGTGGTTGGGTATTCAGAGGGCATGGCCTTTGTCTTAGGCTTTCGGTAAGATCTGGGTCACTTGCTGGAGGAAGAAATACCGTCAGAGGCTCACCTAATGAGGGGCTGGCCATTTCTGCCACTTCCATCACTGTAATACTTCATAAAGCTGTTGTTTTTGGAGCCTGACAGCCTTCAGTACCTGTTAACATTGGAAATTATGGTTCACTAATATTGAACCTCTTGGGTCAAGGCGATTTAGATCTAGCTTTGATTTGGATTTGAGTGAAGTTCGTTGTTGCACTGCCCTGTTGCTGCCCAGATGCTTAACACAAGATATGTATGGCCTGACTTAAACATCCGAATGTGCCTCGTGTTATGTATCGGGCAGCCCAGGAATTTATAGTACACTCCGGTAGAAAAGGTTTTCACTGTTTATTAAGTTGCCCAGAATGTATTCAGTGGTTGCTCATAAATTGTTGCTTGAGCTGGAAAAGGGAGAAAAGGTTTGTGTCATTTGCTTCATTTAGTTTATATCTAGAGTGTCCTCAATAAATTGCATAGTTGTAAAGATTTTCTTTCCATGTACTGTACTTTTATTCCTGAAGTCATAGTTGATATGCAATTAATGAGGTAGAAGTCTTTCAGGGAACAGAAAGAAGCAAAGATAGCACATGTTCATATGGACTAGGATTGTCTCCAGTTATAACAACCAATGTTGCTTTCTACTTGGTTATTTATAATAAATTTTTAAAATACTGCTAGGAGAGGAGAGCAGACTCTGTTTTACGGTTTTTGCAGTATTGGGTATCATAGGAGCTACTAGCATGGCTGATCTGATGTTAGTCCTGACAGACCTTGAGGTGCTTCAGCAGGGAAGTGACTGGCTGTAGAAATGTGAGCTTTGCCAATGGATTTCAAGGATTTGTTATTTTCAGTGAAGATGAGGAGACGTGTTTAAACCGCTGTAGTTTGTCACAGTGCACAGGCCAAAGGAACAGCCTCCTCACCAGATTGTGTCTCAGACTTGCTTTTCAAGCAAGCAGTCTTTCACTTTCTTTAACCCAACCTCCCTTCAGTCTTACTGTTGCAGTTTTATGCAGGAAAAAGCCCATAAGCTGGCATACAGGACTGTGGTAGATTTTTTCTTTGCCTTAGTTGTGCTCTTCCAGCCTCTTCACCGATTAAAAGTTGTGCCTGAGACAGAAGCTGTCAAAGCAGAGCTGTGGAACTGCTCCACTTGAGAAGAAATGCTCCCCAGGTGAATTACAGAAGTGTGCATTCTCCTCCATACAGCCTTGGAGAGCAACAGAGAGGGCTCGGTGTGAACTTTTGCAGCTGAACTCACTTCCTGTTCAGCTGTAGGCATGTGTCGTGTCACAGGCTTTTCTGTCTGTCCTGTGAATTCAACGGGGGTTTCTGGGATTGCAGAGGCTATCGAGGAAGGTTGGGAATGTAGCTACAAGCAGCAGGGAGCCCAGGGGACTGGGAGACAAGACTGCATTGTCTGATGGTCTGGTGTCTGTTGCTGATGGTCTGCCAGATAGCCCCATTATCTTTGCTACAACCTCGTCCTGCACTCTGCAAGAGGTTAGATTAGCTTTTTTATTCATTAATACAGCTCAGAAGTAGACACTTTTTAGCATGTTCCAGCCCGAGACTGTGGGAGTGAAAGAACGGTAGAAAGTCAGAGGGTAAAACAACCACAAGGAGAAAGAACAACAGTAAAAAGAAATCCTTTTGACTGTCAAGGAACTGTTCAAATCATCTTTCATTGACTTCATAAAAACTGGGAGATTACAAGAGCGTAAAAGCAGTTTCAGAACAGTAAGAGACTGTTTCAGAACTGAGTCTCATCAGTAGAAATGATGGCTATTTTACTCTGATCTGAGGGTGACACCAGGGGTCATTCTTGAAGCTACCTGTTTTATTTCAGTACTATAATAAAAAGATTCTTTCTGTGAGAAAGACAGACATGATTTTATTAATGATGGGTTTTGCTCATACCTACATCTTCTGGGCACCTGTCATGTAAGTCCAAGCTCTTGATTCTTGTTACCACTGCAGAGCAGGCAGAAGCATTCCTGGAGCTGTCACTAAGCATCTGTAGCTTTTTTCCCTGCTACTTCAAAACACAATACAATGCCATTTTCCTAACTTCCAGTGTTTCTGGCCCTTTTATTTCACCAGTGCTGGTGTTCATTTGGTGCCTTGGTGAGCTGATTTGGCTCATTAAACCAGCATATCATTGTGGTTTTGTTCTGAATCTGATTATTTTCTTTTGCTGGGATGGCTGTGTTTTTTCTCACTAATGAGCTATATTGGCTCATTGCTAGCTCACATAAGTGCTAGAGCTGACTCTGGGGGAGGATTGAGGAGAGAGTGAACAGGACCACTCCTTCACAGCAGTGATCTGTTAGATTGGCTTAGCTGCACAGGAAAATTTCTCCTGCTGTATTTATCTCCGTGAATGTGTCTGTTGGGGAACTTGCAGAGTGGGAAAGTGGGTAGTGGGAGAATTGTTGAGTGATTAATTCCTAGCTCCTTCGCTGCCATCTTTGGTGAGTTCAGCTATAAGGGTGATAATAGTGAGGAAGCATAAGCATGGGGTAAGATGTAATTTCTATCTGATATGTGTAAAAGAAAAAATTGAAACCTCTACCACGTCAAATAGGATATCCTTTCTCAGTATTGTGACTGCTACTTTGTAACAGTCATGGAAATTTTGTTGGGAATAAACTGGTTTTAGTGATGTTTCCAACAGTATTGGTGATTTCCAAGTTGCATTTTTTCAGCTTCCATGTGCATGAGAGCTGTGGTAGTAGTTTTCAAGATAGGAAGCAGACCTAGAGAAGTAGAAAGAAAGGTACTCTGGGTTCTCTTGCTCAGTGCTTAGACACATAGGACCGGATATTTTGGAGAACTTGAAACTGGAGTTAGTTTTTTATCCCTTCATTGTTTGGTCATACTTAAATCTGAATGCAGTCTCTCTAAACAAGGAGAACATATGATATCTATTTAGTGTAAGTGACTTGCCTTACATCAGATTTAAGCCTTTCTGATGGAAGAATGGAGATCGGTTTCCCAGGGCAGCCTTCCATTACAAGCTGTCCATAGGTCTTTCACATTATACACATCATATTCTGGAAAACTAAGTTGGATGCTGTAGACCAGCAAATGTTAAATAAGCTGTAGTCAACCCCCTCTTGAGATTTCTTTGGTCATGAGCTGAGCCCCTCAAAGTACAACTCCAGGTGGACCTGTAGGGGTCTTTAAATGTATCTCAAAACACAGGTGTTTACATATTACTTATTGCCAAACAGAATTCATCATTTTAATGGAAGACATGCCTCTATGAACATCCCAAAAATGTAGGAATGTGATCACCAAAATAGTGTCCACATAAGGTCAGAGCCAGAGTGTATGTCTCATGCATTCTGGTCTCTGACAGTGGCCAGTGGGGACAGGATCTTCTTTTTTCTGTCTGACACTGTTGCTGTACATAGGTTTTACAGGATAGAAACTTTCTTACCTGGGAAGATGTCTGAACGTAGATACAGACTGAACTACTTTTCAAATGTTAGCACCTTTCTTGATTCCTAACCTTCTTCAGGAGGCAGACATACTTTTCTCTCCTGCCAAATTTGTTGTGTGAGCAGGTGCTGAGCTACTGCCTGCTAAAAAGAGGCTGGTGTCACAGCCAGACCCTATACATTTGGTGCATTTGCTTCTTGCTGGCCATTACCATCCCTGCTGTCTCTGGAAGACCCAGAGGCCTTTTCTGCACATTTATGCCATCTTTTATGGCATTACGGATGCAACTTCTGCTTTCATTCTGTGAGGCAGCACTAAAAGGATCTTTGCTACAAAGGATTGGTGCAGAGAGTCAAGGAATGGAATACCTCACTACCAGTCACCCACCATGCAGCTTTGCCCTAGAGTAGGAGAAGAATTGGAGGAGTGGGAGGGAGGGAGGGAGAAGGTCTGTGTCCTCACCTGCATTTTGCTTCACTTAATTCTTAGTGGCTGGACCTTCTCATTTTAGAAACTCAGAACACAGCTTCTCTCATCTCCAGAGTGCTCCTCTATTTGCTGCCAAACGTGGTGGCATCCACATCTTGTCTGTGGATGCAGAGTTGTGTGAGTTGCTGTAACTTTGGTGCTCATCTGACTGTTGTAGTGTGTGAAGTTTTACTTGTTCATCTGGGAAACTAGCCTATGTAAGAAAAGAAAATATTCCATTTTCTGTCTGTTCTGCAAACTAAAGCAGAGTCTCCACAGGGACTGGAATCCTGTTCTGGAGAGTGAGATTGCGGTTGTTACGAGATGATGGTGCCAGTCTGAACCATCACTGTAAAATCCACCTGCAGTGGGCTTGTAGCTTAGGGCTTGAAAGTGATATCTTGGGCTTTTCTCCTGCTGTGTGTTCCCTGCATCTACCCTAGATTTACAGATCTGTGCACCTACAGAGTGAGTTGGTTGTTGAGCTGTTTTGGGAAGTGAGAGGAAGTGGAAAGTATGATGACTAGATCTGCATTGGGGAAGAGAAGAATATGAATTAATCTTTCCACAGCAGCCTGGAGATGCATCAGATTAAGCACAACATGAGACAGCACCTTATGCCTTGTTACTCATCCTTGCCCAGCTATTGTGATATTGAAAAGTGCGCTTTTTAACCTTATCTGGCATATCTGGGATTGAATGGTATTCTGCTGTTTCTACCATTAGATATTTTTAAGTTAAGAAATTGTATCAGTTTCTAGGAATCACTGACCTTTTCAGTCTGAAATTGTGTTGGAATAATGTTTTTTTTTACTTTTATTTTGCAGATTGCCTTCATGACTTTGACTCTGTTTCCTATTCGACTCTTTTTTGCTGCTTTTATGATGTTGCTGGCCTGGCCTTTTGCATTCATTGCTTCAATGGGATCTGATGAGCAAGAGCTTGAAAAGCCCCTCTCCTGGTGGCGAAAGTGAGTCACTGATGTGGTGAAATGCTAAGAGAATCATTATATAGTTCAGCAGTTTGAAATAGAGGAGATGGGAAGTACCTTTTACCTGTCTCAGAGATCTACTTTTCTCTTCTTTAATACTTTTTATATTTTCAAAAGAAAAATATAAAAAGTATTAAACACTTTCTTCAGGTGGGAAACTAGAAATGCCTCAACTCTTTGATTTGCCAGGTGATCCAAGAATTACACTGGTAATCTCTGGCTTCTTATCTTTATTGAGGATGTAGTGTGAAGCTTTGTTGTGGCATTTTCAATTGCATTTACTCCTGTAATGTCAACTTCTGGTTATGAACATTGACTCTATGGAATGTGTCCAGATTTCATATCCTAAATTGTTGTTTTAAACTGCTTCACCCCATTGTCTTCTACCCTGTGATGAACTGAAAAAACCTGTGCTGATTCCCTGAGGCCTTGCCCCATCCTTCGGTGCTTATTAAAAGTCTGTGGTTGCTTTGATATTGCGGTGCTAATTAAGGTAGAATGCAAGACAGTGTCCTCCCATCCATGAAAACTGCCATTTGAGGAGCAGGAAGGGAGGGGTGTATTACCTCTTCTATAGACAACTTCAAAATTTTTAGGAGCTGGCACTAGCATGAAGGAAGCCGATTGTGTTTTGCATCATAGGAGGGAAGGAGGCTGAGAACCACAGAGGCATGTCACTTTACATTTCATTTGGAGCAATATCAATACAGTAACTAACGGAATAATTGGCTACCTTGAGTGTTGCATACAGTTATTTTGAATCTTTTTAGATGCTCCCTTTCCCATTTATTCCAGTTTTCAGTGTTACTCTGCTCTCCATCCTCCAATCACTGTAAGTGTTACGATTTGTTGCGTTCGATTTTTGTACTCTGTTGGCTCAAAGTTTCTCTTTCCATGATTGCCAGACAGTTTAAAAAGACAAACAAAACTCCACCAAAAAAAAAAAACCTTCTCCACCCCACAAAAAAAATAAAAAATCCACAAGAAACAAAAAGCAAAATCACTTTAGGAGAAGATGGGGAAAGGGAAAAAAGTGAACTATTTCCAGAGCTCTCATATGTATTCTGTAGGCCTTCCTGTATTTGAGAATTTCTGCCCTACATTTGTCCTGTTTTGTTTGGGTAAACTTGAAGCCAAGAATCAGGGTAAGTGCATTCTGGTAATATCCTAATAGCATATTTCAGGACCGAATTTATTAGAGGTTTTTAGCTGTTACTAGAAAACCTTGCTAGGCATTGTGTAGAAGAAACTTAACAGTCACAGTCTGAATTAAAATTAAAAATGAACTAAATGACAGTCTTGGAGACCAGAATGAATTAGTGTTCAGGTATAAAATGAAGTTGAACAGCATCTTACCTAAAAAGTGGTTTTAAATCAGCTGAGAAACAGAAGAACAAAGTGTATGCAGTGTTCCAGCTCTGTTTTAAGCATCATAGCCTATCTGAACTTTTGTCATGCATATGTTTCATTTCATTATTTTAAGGTTTTCCTGTGGCAACATGACTGTTTTCCCAACTCTTTACAGGATAGTGGATATTTTGCTGAAAGCAATAATGAGAATGATGTGGCTTGCTGGTGGATTCCACTGGATAAATGTAAAAGGCAGACGGGCATTGCCAGCAGAAGCAGCGATATTAACCGTGGCTCCCCATTCTTCCTACTTTGATGCCATTCCAGTAACTATGACCTTCGCCTCCATTGTGATGAAAGCAGAAAGCAAAGATATTCCTGTTTGGGGAAGTAAGTTGGTAGATACTTCATTTTTCAAGAACAATTTAAAAAAGATTGCTTAGAAAGTTCACTGGGTGTGTATGAGAAGAACTGAAAAAGAACAGAAATTTTGCTATAATATATGGTGAGAATTTTTTTTTTTGCTGGTATACTCTGAATGCCAATAGAAAAAATTGAGGGGGAGGAGAGTGTTCTTTTTCCACTTTCCCCAAAGTTGAATCCCTGTATGAAGTTAAAGCAATCCTACAGAACTTGTGGTTTAATTTGCAGTGAACTTGTAACATTTTAAGACCTTCCAGGTGGAAAAGCAAATTGGGATGGGTCTATGGAAGCAAAGACTGCTAGAGAGGAAGTCTACAAAGACTTGGTGTGAGCTGGGGTGCCCTCCCAGAAACGTGTTTTAGGAATGTGGTCTGCTCTGAACGCTACCCTGCCTTGAGGGAGTGCTGCTAATCCTTCACACATCAATAAGTTTGTTTCAGGCAGAGTGTGAGGGATGAGCACAAGAGCAGATTGGTGTGCACTTGGGTTTAGTCATGAGAAAAGCAGATGCCTGAGTCAGTAGTGCTTGAATACTATCTTTGGAATTATTCATGTAAGTTCTCACAAATTGTGAGAGACACCTGCAGTTGTGACAGGCGAAAAATGGTGTAAGCTTTTGGGCTTGTAGACTTCTAACCAAAGTCTGTGTGGAAGCATTTTGGCAAAACACACCGTCTTGGGTCTAGTGACCAGCAAAGTTCAAACAATATCCCTGCGTCTCATTGTGTATATTTTTATGGTTAATAGAAAAGTGACAAAAGATTTTACTTTGGCCATGGGTAGGATTCTTAAATGTAAAAGTCTAAACAAAAGCTTTGAGTTCCTTTGCCACAAAGTGGAAGCAGGCTGTTGGTGCTGACATCCTTTAAAATTTAATTAGACAATGTGTTTTTAAGGTCACATTCAAAACCAGAAGCTGAGACATGGCCACAAAAGGTAAGTGGTTAGCTATGGAAGTTTCATTTAAGGAATCTTGTCATATAAGGGTCTGCCTGCATGAGGTAAAATTCAGGCCAGATATGTAGTTGTATCTTAATTTCGTTGACTGTCATACTAAAGGCATTTAGAAATTTGTGGCAGTGAAAAATCTATGTAAAAATGAATAGATGATTTGAACAAAAAGAAAAAGGGCACAGGCAGGCATGTGTTTTTGAAAACAAGTGTATGCAAACAAGCATAGTGTGAAGACAAAAAGAAATTTAACTCCCTTGTTCAGTACTGAAAGAAGATACTGTTGTGAGACAGTATGTTGGTAGTCCTGTACAGCATAGGTATATCCAGGCCAACTTGGGCTTTAGGAGCAGTCCAGACGTGGAAGCAGGGGCTGATTTATCTTCTTTCTGAGGTGACTCAGTTGACTGTTTAATAATTGCTGGCTCAGCAAATAAAAGTAGTCTGTGTGGAACTTCCTTTGACTTGAAGGTGGTCTGTCTGGAGGACCCAAATTAAATGAGGTGACTCCAGTCCATGTTGTGCTACTGCAATGGGATGAAATGGCAGAATGGCATTTGACAATGCTGTAATGGCTACTTAAGTATCCCATGTAGCAGATTCAGTGGGAACTAGGAGCATTTGTAGTCATATGGAGATTGTAGTTCCCCTGAATGTAACACATCGAGTAGATCAAACTATTTTCTAAATATGTAATTTAATTTTGAGGTGACTTTTACAGAATTCTGTTGAAAGTCTAGACTTCCTACAATACATTTTAAAAATTATTCACTTCATTTAATTCATATGTGAGTAAAACCAGTTACAGAAAAAGAGAAGATATAGTGATTTGATGGAATATTAGTGGAATGTACACTGCAGTCAAATAAATGAATGTTTTGTCTTATATAGCTGCATTTGCTTTGTGCTGTGGAGCCACAAAAGTTATGTAGTCATTTGTGAAGGGTTCACAAAAATGCCACAGAATTGAGGCATACCAAAGGTCGTAACTGGGATTGAGAGTTCAAAAACTGGGTTTTTTTTTAGGGATGGACTTTTATATGAGCAATTAATTACAGCAGTTTGTGTTCCTTAAGTAAATGGACCTTAACAGAGAGGTAGTAATCACTGTATTTATTTGTTTGGCTTAAAAATTATTGAGAACTTTACAGTAAAACTGTGATGTTTTTATCTCTTTCACTGCTTTGAGAGAAGTTTTCTGTGAAGCAGATAGTGCTGACTATCCTCTCCTTTGATCTAGTATTTTAATCCCAATGTTATTTACACCTCTCTACATGCACACACATTAAAAAATACATTTCATGTTATTGGACCACTGATATTTCTCTTGTGCTGGTGTGATAATGTGCTCATGTTTTTATTGGATTGCCTAGTGAATTGTCAACACTCTAGGCATTCATGCAGAATTTATCCCAGAGAGGTGTGTGTTCTTCAGTTTTGTAAGTCTTGCAAGCTTGGTATACCATCTTCAGGAAGGTTTTGGAGCCAGTCACTGATATTCCTAAACTTGATATTCCTAAAATCCCGCTTGAGTCTTGTTAATGGTTATTCTTCTGGGAAGCATTGAATAAAGTACATTCATTTAACTATCTGAGCAGACTTAAACATGTAAAAAATGAAGTGGCAGAGGATAATGTAAAGGTAACTTCCAAGGATGAGGACTTGGGGTGAAGAGTACATCCTGGTCCTGTATATTCAAGTATGATATAAATAAATCAGCTTTTTGATATAATGACAGTGTTTATTGAGACATTGTACATTGTATGCCAGAGGGATCAGGTGCTTTAGCAGGCACAAAATGATCTGATTGCTAAATGGTTACTAAGATTGGTTCTGCAAGTATTTTAATAGGTTTCTGGATCAGCTGCCTTTATTATTGTACCCTTAGTTTGTCAGTCATGGAATATTAAGCTTCTGATCCACTTGAAAGTCCAGATGATTAAAAACCTGTTCTTTATGGGATTAGAAGTACTCCACAACTGTATTTGTGTATGAGGGGTTTGTTGCTTTCTAACTTGAAGGCAGCTCTCCTGGTTTGCGAAGTCCAATTTCAAAAGCAGACTTATGTCTTGTCACTCTTAGAGATATCTTCATCCTTTTTAGGAAAACAAAGAAAACCAGATTTAAAAGTGCTCTTTGGTTCTGGGAGAAGAGTTATGAGCTCTTTAGTCAATGGTCAGTAGTGGAGAAAATTATCCATTTGGCATACACACAAGGTTACAAACTCTGGGGAGGAACCGCTTGCCCAAATATAAACAATATTTCAATGATCATTTTTAAAAAATCAGTATCTGGAAGGTAGAGAATGCCAAACAGATGGAATATGTCATGATGCTGAAGGAAGATGTATGTTTCTATACAATGACTTCCCGGGGTTTTGGTAGGTTGGAGATGTGAGCTTTGCTGGACCACTTAAGTCTTAGGGTGGGAAAATGACATGTAGGAGTCTGTTATACCTTATGTGGTCTGAAGGAGTCAGATCAATTTATCAGTATAGATCCTTAAACTTCCCTGTTTTGTCTACTGAATCCCCTTCAAGTCAGGACAAGGTTTGTGCATAAATTCTGGATAGTTACACTTCACTGTCTTATTTTTGGCTGTTGAAGCACCCTGCATAAAAGTAGTTTTTCATTGCTGAAATGATTTGTCCTGCTGCAGAAATTCTTCAGTAAGAAGGACAAGGGATTTATCAGTAAATATGAATTGGTGGGGACTTTGGACCACTTTTATGATTTGAACATTTTCAGTGGTCTGAACTTTTAGAAACTAAATATAAGTGAAAAGTTAATTTAGACTTTAGGCAACTTCTCGACATCTCTGTAACACCACTCCCTGAAAAGATTTATCTTCAGTGGTTGATTCAGACTTGAGTCAAATAAGTATATATATTAGATATAAGTATTATATATAGTAAGATACTACCACCAGTAGTACCTTATAATAATATCTTATCTATAATAACACTTCTTCTGTAAGAACAATGTAATTCCAAGTGCAAAAGATCCTAATTTTGGTTGAATTAAGTTTTGTGCATTGATGCAACTTTGTGTATTTGGGGTGTGTGTGTGTTCTTGAGTTTTTCCATTTTTAAGGTCTCTGTGTCCATATACACAGGAAGTAATTGTAACCTAGAACCTTAGTGGTTTTCTTCCCCTATAACTTTTAGAGGACTTTTGAGCCTCTTGCAGATTTCTTTTCTCTATAGAAAAGAGCCATTTTCATATTAGATGTTACTTCATTTAAAAAGCTGAGTTCAGAACTTTGAGAGTGTGTATATTTGAGTAAGTCAACTCCTGAAAACTAAGCCCAAGATAGCACTTTTCAACCTTTATCCTTCATGGGTTTTGTACCCCTAAATATAGAATGTACAACATGGCGACTGCTATTAGAAAAATAACTATTTTTTCCATACTAGAAAAAAGCTGCGGAGTAAATACTATAGATGGATATTCCACTGCAGGCTACTTTTACAGCTTACCTCTGTGTTAAAGGCAAGCAGAGCCAGTTGTGCTGCCTCTGTAGGATTCCCTTAGAGTGTCAGGGGAACGTAGTGATGGGGTTTTGTGTTGTTTGGGAGAGAGACCAAGTTAAAGCCTCAACTTCAGCATTCTCTACTTTTGCAGCTGTCACTTTGTTTGTTGCTGATTCTACAGTGGTGAAAATGTAACTGCCCACTCAAAAATGTCTGTATGGATAAATTTTAGAAGAATTGTATGTAGTGCCCCTTGTCTGTTCCATGGCTTTTTGTGTTCTCTGGTGCCTTGTAGAACCAGTGGTGATGTTGCCAGTATAAATGGTTTGCTACAATTCTTTCTGCTGTTGTGTGTTATACTGCACCTTGTGTCTTGAATTGGAACAAGGTTTCCTCACACATAGTTGCCTGCAAAGAGAGAGGGAAAATAATTTTTTCCCTGCTGTTGTCCTAAGAAGTTTAAAGACACCAACCGTATGTGTTCAGCTTATCAGGAAAAAAAATGGGTTTTGCTTATGCATTGAGCTGGTGCTGAAATTGATTGCATGGGAGTTACGGTTCTGAAATCAGTTGGAGCTGCCACCCTGCTATTAATTAAAGCAATACTGGGTTTTTGCAGGCTCTCTTTAAAAAGGCTGTTTCTAGCAGCTCTCACTTGGTTAGATTAACTGTGGCATTCTGGCTGCCCTGAGAGGAGAGGTTTTAATGATTTACTGGCAGCACTATTTAAATTGCAGGCACCTGCCTAAGAAGGTACAGGATGTCAGCTGTCTGCAGGACTCCTTGTATGATCTGAAATTGGGAATAAGAGTGACTAGGTGAAATAGGACTGACACTGCTAGGGAATAAGCTTGAATAACGACACTCACAAAATCAATTTTGTGAATTGACGGATTGGCTGTCATTGCCCACTAGATTTGATAATTCAAGGGTGGTTTTAATGGAGTGAGAGGAGCTGGGCAAGCACATTTTTCAGTTTGAACACTTGAGCTCTGGTCTTCACTATCTGGTTACAGCCAGTCTTGGACAGTTAAATTGCTGAGCAGAGAAGAATATGATTATATTCTGTTTATTGAGCATGTTGCAGAGTTCTGCTTGTTTCCTTTAGTTGCTCGGTATGCCAGCTGTCAGGAGCATTTGCTTCTGGCCTGACTTTGCCCTAGTCCTGCCTATTCTTTGCATCACACACTACCTTATGTACTGTCTCCCTGTGTTTCATCTTGGCTGTCTATTTGGTATGTTTCTCAGCTTCTCTTTACAGACCTTTGGCCCTGCTCCTGACTTTCTTGCACAGATCGACTCGGTACAGCTTTTGAATTTTCAGATTTCTGTGTTTACTGAACATGAAAAGATGTGGTGAGAGTAATGGTCTGTGTAGCCTTGTGCTCTGTTTCAGAAGTGCTTAAGAAAAGACTACAGAGTTAGCCTTCCCTTGGTGTGTATTTTCAGCTTTTTACTGATGACTGAGAGTTTCAAGTTCACTTCAGTTTTTGGACTTAACCACTAAGGGCCTAGTAGCTGGTGTCTCACAGGATCTTCAGTTGCTGTTTAATATTAAAATAAGAATTCTGTCAGCTTTTTAGTCCAATGTCTAAGGAAGTAAGGCTTAATATAACCACCCTAGTAGGCTAATTCATCAGGCAGGACAAATCCATAGGAAGCTAAGATTTCAATTGCCTCTGTCTTTCATCATACCATAATAATTTTTCTTTGCATGGGTTGCTGTTTGTGGTGCTGGTGATTTGTAAGGTAAATCACCTTGTGTTCCTCTGGAGCTTAGTAACATTACAGTAGCTTGCTCTTGGGAAGGTTGTAACAGCAGAACTCCCAAGTTTGCACATCTTGCCTCTACAGTTTTCGGATACAGATGACATCAGTGTAGTCCGATGTTTTCTGTCGCACTGCCCGAAGAAAAATCTGTCTGCTTGCTTAATTTCCTGCATTATAAATAAGACCCTGCTCGCAGCATGTCCTCAGAAAAGAGCCTGGGAGTTCTGGAATTATCTTATTCATTCCTTAGCCTGAGGTAACCTAAATTCTGTCATTTGGGCCTAATGTAAAGCAAACTTCCAAGTGAAGGCTGGGGATGTCGGATCTTTTGCTTTCCTTTACTTTATAATGTTTTTGCTATGGAATAGTAATTTGCAACAGTGGGGCAAACTCAGGAGTAGGAAGATCATTAAGAAGAAAACAATTGTGATACCAAGTATGCTTTCCCTTGTTATTTTTATTGCTTGTTCTGGGTTTGTGTGGTTTTTTTTCCCTGTTCATTGTGTGTTAGTCTTTTTGTTATTTGTTTTGGGTTGGTTTTTTTGTTTATTTTTACTTTGCCTTGGCAGTAACCCCAGCTGGCCAAAGATGATCTTTGTTCCCCTGACAGGCATTGTTCTGTAGATATTGTCTAAAGGCAGGCATGTAGGAAAAAGTACAAGAGCAAGGTAACTTTTCTTATACACTGTCTCTTGAGCTGTGGCAACTTGTGGGATAAAAGTAGTATTTCAGAGGCTGGTTGAATGTTTGGGAACTTGCTGTAAGGTTTGACAGGTAAGTTTCTCAGAACCTTCAAAACTGAAGGATTTTGGTGAGTTGGTGGCTAAACTTCCAGTGGGATAACAGCATAACCAGCAGCTTTTGCTGAGTACAGGGCTGTAATTCCTTACACTGTTTTTTCTTCACATTTTAAGCACTGGCTGATCCGTTAATGTAGCAAGTCTATCCTTGACAAAAGCAGATTATATAGTGTCAGTGAACTCCTCTCACAGTGGCTGGAAAAATGAAAACTGTATTTGGGGCAAGTAGAGTAGCTAATGTTTTAGTGACCCTTGAACCTTCAAGTAAGATTACATAATACAATGAAAATTATTTAAAGGTTTTTGTAGACAACCTGCTTAAATAAAGGCATGAAGCACTATATTTGAAGGTGCTTCTCTTGTAGTGCTTTTGGACACTGCAAAAGAGCTGTATGGGCTTATTATTTTGAAAATTGTCTGTGGTGTCCTTGTTACAGACATGCATGGAGAGGATCTTGTGGATTGATTTCTGATTTTTACTCATGTTCATTTTGTGTCTGGCTATGTACCAGAGGTTTCCCACTGAGCCAGGAAGAGGATGTCTGAGATCTAATTCATCTGGTATGAGGAACAGGCAAGCAAGTGACAACTGAGCAAATGAGCATGCCTTTTCTGTTGACACCGATTCTTCACAAAAAATAACATCAGTGTATATAATATCTTCGGTGCTGTACCTTTAGTGGAGCTGAGCTGTCATAGAAGACAAAAGCTCCAAAGATAGAGACAGTTTGACTGACAGGATGTCTTTTGCAAGCTCTTATGTAGTAGGGAGATTCCTGCTGCTTTGCTGGTTTGGGAGTGGCTATAGATTTTGTGATTTTTGTGGAATGAGGAAATGGCATATAGACAGCCACAGCTGCATCATTGCAGAAAACTGCATAATATATGCCATCATGTTTTACATTATCTGTGTTGTATGTATTGATCTATTGAAAATTGAAAAAGTGCAAAATGCCAAAATTGTGAAAACTGTTTTCCTCACAGAAACTTACAAAAATATTTCAATAAAACGACAATAATTCAGCTGAGTATTTGATTTTGCAGTGTAACATAGTAAAGTAGTTATGTTCTTCTAACAAAAATTTTTGTACAGAGGACTAGCTGGGGGGGAGTGGGGAGGCAGGGATGTATGGAGGGGGTATGCAATCTTTTTCAAACAAAGGGAAAATAAATGCTGTTCCTTGTTTCTGTTTTGCTTCCTCTTCAGCTCTGATCAAATATATCCGACCAGTATTTGTCTCTCGGTCAGACCAGGATTCTCGCAGGAAAACTGTTGAAGAGATAAAGAGGCGTGCCCAGTCTGATGGTAAATGGCCACAGGTACTGTATTCTGCTGCTCTGTAAGAGATGGTATTTGGCATTTCCAGGCTTTGGATATGCAGTTTACTTTTTTCATTGTGGGTGGCTTAGATGGTTTGGGGTGGTGAGCATGTGTATGAAATTTCCCCCACCCTTCTTTCTAGAAGATAAAATGTAAGATTTTATCATCTGTCTCTCATTACATTGTGTTTCAAGGGAAACTGAGTAAGTGCATGGGTAGACAGCTCTTAAGTGGTACTAAATGGCCAGACCACAGCAGATCTCTAAGAAGAAAAAAATGAAGTGGTCAGCAGAATACCTGGGAAAGTACTGTGTGTTCTCATCCTTTGCAAGATTTTTGGCACTGCTGTTGTTGGAGGTGTGATACTGGGCAAGGCGGCCCAAAAAATTTGGATGTTCCAATAACCACCTCTGTTAAAACATAGGATGAAAGCATGGACAAAATAAGTGGCTCAGGGCTTTCTTCTGCACCTAAAATGTGGCTATTTATAATGTGCCTTGAAAGAGAGTAATGGGAAGGAAAGGATGACTATTTAAGATCTCAGATTCCTAGAAGCATGTGATTATTTTGCAAATTTGAAGCATTCCTGTGATTTTTTTGAGATTAGGGTACCGTATATTTTTTATGGGTTTATTGCTGCCAACAGTGGGTATGCCTCTGCATACTGGACTGCAAAAATGTTATAAACAGCTATAAACAATGTGACAGGTGATATATAGCTTTTGCATCATGACTTTCATCATCAGATTTCAAAGCAAGATAGGACAGAGTGGGCAATAAGACTAGTAATATTAGTTCTAGTCCATTGCTTTGTTCCCTTATGATATGGATTTGGGGGGGGGGTTGTTTGGTTGTTTTTGTGCAGTCTACCCTCTTCTGCTGAATTGGTTCAACTTAACCAACTTTTTTTTTTTTTTTTTTAGAATTCTGTTCAGGTATTTTCAGTCTCTGCCGTTTGGGCATCTGTGCACATGTCAAGTAATTGCAAAGAGAAAATAACTGTCTTTTCTTAGCCTGTAAGCAGATAGCCTGGGAGCAGGAATTTTGTTCCAGTACACAACAGACTATGATACTTTTTCTAGCACCAAAATCTTCAGTGAAAATACTCATACTTCACAAGTGTTTCTGGTCACTGCCAGTGTTCCAATAAATATAATTATTATTGGAGGACAAGAAAGAGGCAAAATCACAGATAAAGAAAGATATTTTTCCTATGTGTGGGTTCCAACACTATGAAGTTAGAACTTTACTTGACATCTTTAGCACCTTTTTTTTTTTTGTTCTAACTGAACTGTTTTTCCCTGAGAATATTTTTGCTGTAATCAGTTAATAACAGCTTTGAAAAGATGTGTTTATAAATAAATTCATGTTGAAATAATTCTTAAAAGTCAACTTTTTTTTTAATTCAAGATAATGATATTCCCAGAGGGCACTTGCACAAACCGATCCTGTCTAATTACATTCAAACCTGGTAGGTATTATGCTTATTTCTCTGTTCTCTACAGAATGTCCTTGTATCTTCATTTTCTGAAATACCACTTGCATTTTAATTTGCTTGCTGTTGCAGAAGTTGAGTTAAAAACCTTGCAGTAGGGTGAAATTGGAATATAAATTTTCTGATGCTACAGGAAGACTGTAATTCTACCATTGAACAAAACAGTTTCAATAATTCAGTTTTTTCATGGCTTCTGAGATGCATATGAGCTGGAGGAATAATGATTCTTCCTGGGTTTTTTGTTTGTGGTTGTGTCTTTTTGCCTTTTTTTTTTTTTCTTGCCCCCTCCATTTCCTATTTTGGGTCTGTCATGCAGCATTTAGATACTTGCTGCTACCTTAAGCTGTATAGTGTATCTATTTCAGGCTACCCAGCATTTGTTGCTGTGTTGTATCTGGCTGATCCCCCTCTTAACTCTTCTGTGGAGTTGCATTCTGGTGAAGATGACAGGAAAATGTTTCCCATGTAACACTGTTAGAGAGGCTGCCATTTTTTACAATTTTCACGTAACATCCATTTTCTGAGCTCTTTTCAGTAGTATCACCCTTTTAGTTTATTGGATTAGTAGAGGATGTAACACTGAACGTTGCTGCAGCTGTAAACTGCATTTCCAGTAGGAAGAAATGCCAGTACTGCAGTAAACCACTAACCTTTAATGTCAACTTGACTTTATCATGTAGGTAGGGAGATGGTCAGTGGACAGAGTTCAGTAGTGAGAAAGGCAGTTATAAATGTGTTTTTTGACTTCCTAGTTTCTGGTCTTACTGTGTGTCTTGTATTTTGTTTGGCTTGCAATTTAAATATCACTCTTAGAATATCATGCAGTGAGTCAGCATTGTGGTTCCTTGCACTGATTCATTTGGCTGAAGGAATCTCAGACTTTTCTCTCAGCTCTTACCTTTTTAGATGATGGAATGGTGATTAGGGAAACATCCAATTCTGTAGCTCTTTGCTCTCCTTCTCTCTCCACCTGAATCCTGACCATGCTGTGAAAACTAGCCTAAATCCTTCATGCAAAGCCCTGATTTCCTGACCTCCCTCTGTGCCATAGACATTCCAGGCACCATGCTTTTCATCCTTACAGTCTCACTCTATCTTCCTCTGCTCTGGTGTACTACATGCTGCTGTCTGCCTCTTGACTGTCTCACTTTTCCTATTGAAACCTGCTTCTGTATCCATCCAGCCTTCAGAAATCCTTTGCCTCAAAATTCCTCACTAATATCACATTACTTTAGGTGTCTATTCAAGTTAGTTCTATCAGGATGCCTTTCCCCATTCTACTAACATGGTCCATGCTCCTTGCTCTTACTACACATTTTCTTGGTTTTGTGTTTGTGTTTAAATGGTAGTGTTGTCATCTACCACTCAGCTTTTGTCAGCTTTGGATTATTTCAAAAGTTGCTTAGGCTGTTCTTTGAGACTGGGCAGAAGGTACCACTGGCCTCCAAATCTCTTAAGGATTCTATACAGACCACCTTCATTTAAAGATGTTTATACTCCATAAACAGTTATTCCTTTTAAGTCTCAGTAGATATTTTATAAAGCAAATGTTATGCTAGGAATACAGTGTACTTCAATTATTTGGTTCTTAATTTTAATTGGAATATTAGGAATACCTTAGCAAATTGTCAAGAATAACATACTTTGAGTGAAACTCTTAATTTTTTCATGAAAAAAAGAGATGTTAAGAGAAGTCTTGAACAAGATACTTATACTTATCCAATCTTTGTATAAGAAACCAAGAAAATGCTTAGCAAATGACATAGAACTTGTGCTGCTTATTTATCAGAACTGTAATTTTCACATGAAGTGAAGCAATGCTTCTGAATAATAGCTCTAGTTCAATATAGCTCTAGTTCAATTTATACCTATTAGTTTTCCCATAGCTACAGAATACAAGTGATATTATTTCTGTTATTTCAGAGATGATAAACTGCCTATAAATTGTTGTTGTTCAGATAAAAATAGAAAGCTTCTTTTACATAAGAAAGCCTAAGGTCTTCACCAAAAATATTGTTGACCACAGGGAATAAATTAACTTAACCATCTTGTGCATGCTCATTTTTTTTAACGTTCATTTATTGAGCTGAATTTGGTACTAAGCTTTGACTTGTGTAAATGACAATATATGTAAGTGGTGGAGGATAATTCAGACAATGTAAGCGAGCACTTTTAATTACCTGTCTGCTGAAAAGAGGAGGATATACATCATCATTCTCCAGTGCTTGCTTTTTTTGATTACTTGTGAGGCTACTCTCAAATCCTGTTTTTTCACCATCAACTACACCATAAATTAATTATGTATCACATGTGCCTTCTAGGAGCATTTATTCCTGGGGTTCCTGTACAGCCGGTGGTTTTACGTTATCCAAACAAACTGGTAAGTTCAGCTTGGGCTGTCATTGGAAATTCAGGGCGTTTTCCTTTAAGTGCATTGGCCCTTGTGTAACCTTTTAGGTTTAAAAATTCAAAAATCATTACTAAGTTATTGTTAGTTAAGTATTTACTCCTTAAGCCTCAAGCAATATATGGAGTCTTAACTGAGACAGTTTAAATGTTTCTGCTCTGAAAGTTGTTCAGGTTGTAACAAGAAGTACTCTACAAGTGATGAAACAAATGGCAATCTCCTTCCAGGATCTGTGTTCCTAAGTGCTCCCTGTTCCTGCAGTGTGTACTGGAGAGTTTTCTTAATGTCATTTATTGCTGGAAGATGTTTCTGCATCTCCTGCCTTTTGGGAGTGTTAGTCACAAATTACTGTGACTGGCTGAATGTTATAGGATAACGTGCTGAGGACCTCTGCAGCTTTATAAAAAGTGTCATCTTGTCTGTTCTGCATTCACCATGTCCTTGGTGAATTAGCTAATTTGGACTAGTCCTCCAATGTAAATTATATTCAGGTAAAATGCAGATTATACTTTTAATTACAATACCTGAAGTTTCTTTTTGAGCCCACTGGGTCTATTTTCTTGTCCAGTCTGTCCCCTTCTCAAGTAGAAGTTACTTAAGGAGGGGGTGAAGAGTGTCAGAAGTAAAATAAGGACCACCTGGTCTCTTTTTCTGATGCATGTCATGTCAGAAGATCTCTGACTAGCCCATTAACAACCCCTTGTTCTAAGGAAGGTTTTTGTTTCTTCTTGGTAACTGAGTAGCTTACAAATATTTCCATCCACTGTTCTTTCTGTCATTTACAGGTTGATATAAAACATATGCTTGATTAATAAAGAAAAGGATCCAAGCAAAGTTAATATACACAGACCACCATTTGCTCTTGGCTGAGACAAGGTGTAATGGCAAATAGTTTGCAGTAACAAACCCAAAAATCATCTTGACAGATGCTGTGACAAGAATAGCAGCCTGATATGCTTACATAGTATCAAGTGCATTGTAGCAGGCTGCCTGGGACTTTTTATTACATAATTCTTATATTTTCAGGAAGAAAGGTTCTTTTCTAAAAATAGTTTGAAGTTTGGACGGCACTGCCATTTAAAATGGCAAATATGCTTATGGCATATTAATATGCCTTGTAACTTTTTGTTAATGTTAAGCCCATAGCAGTATAAAGCTATCAAATGGTTTTTTGTAAATATCTTCAAAATCCAGGTGCATACTGAAATGTCATTATTGCCTGTAGTACATAATATGCAATGTTTGTAAACCAATAGCAAATGTTCCTAACACTTTATTAACAGAAATTTGTGAGCTTTTAACATAGAACTAAAACAATATAAATGTAAATAAAACTTTTCATAATTTTTATGTTACTGCAAAAATGTCATAAAAGAAATTGTAACTAGGTATATAGATACCCATTGCAAGCTGGCAGGAGTTTGTGTATGGGACTTTACTTTTTCCTACTACTTTTAATTGCTGTAAAACACTTAGTTTTCAGTGCCTTACTGAATCATTTAACCTCCTATGATCTAATTCCTAGAGACCTTCTGAAGGTCTAAGCAGTAATGACAGGGGCTATAATTGCTATTACTGCTTTGTTTTCACATTAGCTTGGGGGTTGCAGAAGAGTTGCATCAGAGTTAGAAGGAGGAGGCAGAAGGAATATGATGTGGTACACAAAGGTGAGGTTTATTTTGGTTAGGATATGGAGCTAGATTATTTTGTTTCAATTATTGAGCTATTCTTATCTCAGCCTACAAGGCAAGGCTTACCTTTCCTTCCCAATTCTCCTGCCCACCCCAGGGGAGAAGGAGTGAGCGAGCAAGCAGCTGCGTGGTACTTAGTTGCCAGCTGGGATTAAACCACAACACATATAGGAACGGAGTAGGGAATCAGAATTGGTTTTCATACACTAAGATACCGTTTTTAGCAGACTTTAAATTTCTATTTATTGTCTTGTTTGACTGATGCATATTATAATTTTAGGTTTAGAAAGGAACTTTTTAAGATCTTTGCTTAGCCAGTGAACTCCAGATACGCATTGTGTGTAGTCACCCCACTGTGTTTTGCTTGAAGTGCATGCTCTGATCTATGTTCAGAGCTTTGAGTTCCACAGTTTACATGACAACAGTCTTGGATTTGAGTGCACCTGGCTGCTTTGAGATGAGAGCCTGGGGTGACTGTAGTAGGTGTCTGCGCTCTGGCATGTTTATTTCATTGTAGTCTATTGAAAAGCTAGGGGAAGCACTACTGTGCTGAAACATGGCAAAAGTGAAGAAGGAAATTCAGAGGTTTTTTTCTAACAAATAAATCTAGTTCTAGTTGCTGTGAAAAACTGTGTTTTATATTTTTATAGTTAGATTTGCTCCCTGAATAACAGTCATCTTGGGGCTTGTGACTATTTGTATTAGATGACATCTCTGGTCCTGTATCAGTGCTTTTTAGGAGTAATATTTTAGTATGTTGCTCTTCTTGATACATGAGCAGACAGAAATTTTAAGGCTTAAAATGTTCTTAAGACCTGATATTCAAAATTTGCTACTGGTTATCTAGATTGGTAATATTTTAGGTATTGGATGCCTGAGAGCTACCACCTATATTCTAATTAAAATAAATGCTCTAATGCCTTCACCCACAGGTTCTCTACTGCAATCCCTTTTACTATTTTTTACTTATTTTCTTTGTTTCTTTATTTGAATTTTCGGTTAGAGTGCTGTTAGTTATGAAATTATGAAAATATATAAACTAAATACCTGTTTAAATATCACAGACCCATTTAAAAGGTATTTTATGTCCAAATGTCTTCCACAAGTAACTGTGCTATTTGCTAAGAGGTTTGGCAGCAGCTCTTGTACGGTTTTGTTATATCAGGGTTAACTGAACCTGTGAAAACACAGCCAATCTCCTGTTTGAAGGTTGGCATATGATTTTCAGTATCTTCTTGTATCAAATACAAACTCTCTGGAAGATGGCTCTTCTGCCTGTTTCCTCCTGTGCTGAGGGGAAGTAACAGAGGGGATAACATTCAAGGTCAGTTTGGATGGAGCTCTGCTCAACAGGATGTAGTTGAAGATGTCCCTGCTCATTGCAGGGGAGTTGGAATAGATGGCCTTAAAAGGTCCCTTCCAACCAAGTTATTGTATCATTTTATGTGCTTCCACACAATTTAAAGTATTCATTACCTAGATACAATAGTTTCAGAGTGTACTCAAAATGCTGTCAAAGAGAATGTTGCCCAGAAGCATAAGCTGATAGCGGTGATAAATACAAAAGGTAACTTAGTTATGTAAGGAAAATCCTACTTACCTTTGCTTGTTTTTATCATAAAGATATTGGTTATGCTGGTAGGACTCTCCTATAACATGGACCTGCCTCTTGCAGACCAGAATCCTGTTTTCCCCTAGATAGCATTTCTGGCCACTATCCCTGATGCATCCTGATGCTTTGATGAGAAAAGCATGCATGTCTACTATGACATTCGCATTGGGAATTTCTTGCAGGATTGTTCATAGATAACAGGGCTTGAGTTTGACTTGCCAGCTAGCCAGCATGAAGCTGGATTCTGAAAATACCTATGCACTGTTCAATGATCCAGATGCTTTTGTGAAGATCACGCTTTTCTTTACCTCCCTCTGCACTGCTGCAGTTTAGAGAGCTGAGTTGGAGATGTGTAGTGCTTGGTGTTCTTTAAGGCAGATGTACTCTCTATATGAGTTATCAGCTGTCTACACTGGTTTCTCTTGGTTTATAATGAAAGTTTTTTGTGGGAAAAAGACAAACCCCATGATATGTTTACTTGCAGTGTCACCAAAGACATCAAAATAGCCAGAAACAGTGTAACAGTAAAACTATCCACATTATAGTTCTAAAAGATCACTACATGGAGGTGGTGATGCATGATAAATTGATTGCTACAGATAGGCTCATCCTTTTTCATATTTTGTTTGATTGAAAATAAGTGTTAAATGTCAAGTTTTAAATTTTTAGTGGATCCTTATGACATACTGACCTTACTTTCCAAGCTGTTGTTCTGTCATTAATCACATTTTTCACCTTTTATGGATGGTTTTGCTTTCTTTTATTTTTACTTTTGATGGCCTTTTGCTCCAAATGGTAATTAAAGCTTGAGTTCAACTTGTTTTTTTCATGATCATGGTGCATGTGATCACCTGAAATACCTAGAATGGGTTTGGATGGTAGCATGGAACTGAACTGGAACATGTTCCGTAGGTTGAAAAAAATATCTTTCTGATCAGGTCTTTCAGAAACCTGAATTTAATGAGTCCTCTTGTCTATACACTAATGACTTGAACACTTTTTCCCAGTTAGAACAGAACTGATTTCCAGGTTTTTAGATTCTTTTTTGTACACTTAAATCACATCTCCAGGTAGTGCAGTTTTTTTCCTGTGCTGTTTCTTAGTATTAGTTAAAAATGGGATGACTTTTACTGTCATACTGTTTTATATTCCTTTACAGGTCTCTGTTCTCCTTTTGCCATTTGCATCTTGTTCACTTCTTTTACTGCTGTTTCTCCTCTCTTAGTGTTTCGCACAGTGTTCATTTTGGCCATATAGCTGTATAAAAGATAGGCTGATTCCTAACAGGGTTAAGAGCTTTAACAAAGAAAGCACAGAAGTTTCCATAGAAGCTTGTTAGTTATATATTGTCAGTTATGCTGTGTGCAATGTAAAAAGTTGAAAGCACAATAATTAATTGAAAATGTCACACTTCTTTTCTTAGGACACAATCACATGGACGTGGCAAGGGCCAGGAGCGTAAGTGATTAATGTTTTACTGCTTTTATCATTGCTTTCCTCCTTTTATTTATATGACTTATATGCATATATAGTCAACCAGTTGCTGGTTATTTGATTATTCTTTGGGATTAGTTTATATTTTATCTGTTATTCTCTAATTATACTAATAGTCATTAAGAGGAATCCAGGTGTAAACAATGTACTTCTGCTGCTATGATTCTGTTGGTTTGCAGAATGAATTTTAAGTTTTTATTTCAAGTTTTTTTTTTTTTTAGCCAAGTGCCTAAAGTAAAACAACTTGCTTCTGCTCTACATATTCTATTGCCTGCAAGTTGATTTGGTGTAAAATCTAGGGCTGTTGTTTGAAATTGGTCATTCTCACAAAAAGTCGACTCACTCAAATAATTTGGAAATACTGTTTGCATTATGTTGTCTGAATATAATGTCAACCTTTTTTTTAAACAAAGTGTTATTCTAGAGGTTCTTAAGCACATTCATGTAAATAAAATATTAAAGCAGTTCTTGCTTGTTTAAAAAAAAATTTAAGCATTATTTTCTCGTTGGGATTTGAGTAGAAATTCCAAAATGTTTAGATGAAGATGAAAACAACAAATTTTGAACCCTAAGTCAAGTGGAGTTGGCTTCTGTGGTTAATGCTTTGTATTGTTTTGAACGTCCTATGTGACATCCTATATTTTAGAAATAATGAGGAAACCATGGGGATTAGCTAAGATTCAAGTAATTTAGAATTTTGTCAATTAAGTTTTGCACTTAGGAACCAGGTCTAATTAAGGACATGATTTGGAGACTTGAGGAAATCATTGATCACTTCCAAAGGTTCAGCTTACAATTAATTTGTCACTTTGGAAGTAGATGAGTCCATGGTTGTGTATAACGGAAATAGACACTGCAGCATTTGCTGCATAAAGGGATTTCTGTTCCCATGAGTTCCTACCTCTTCCCTTGCATTTGCACTGCAATTCATGTAAAAAAGTGACTCAGCTATAGAGGAGAAAGGTGAGTAGCTTACTTCCACCTTAGTATCCTAACTGACTCAAGAACACAGAGGAGGAGGGAAGAAACTTGTAGGTGTGTTGCCTCAGATCACTATCATGTCTAACAAAACTCTTATTCTGAAGTGTTGACTTCTGCTAATAAAGTTAAATTAAATTAAAGCTAAATTAGAATCTGCAGCGCATGTGCTGTTATACAAATTGACTGGGTCAGTTTCAATTACAGCTTGGCTTAATTAGGATTAATTCTCTTGGGTGACCTAAAATGTATTTGTGATGTCTTAGCAGAAAATACTATTAAGACTGATAAAAGGCTTCCTTTTCTCAGCAAACATATCTTTTCTGTTCTAGTGTTAGCCAAAACATAATCTGTAAATTTCTGTATCTAGGAGTATTCTGTTTGTTTAAAGGTGCTGTAGCCTGTCAGATGAATTGAAAACTTCTCACATGCAAACTTAACACTTTCTTACACTCACTGAAAGTAATGTTTTTACTGCTTTGATGGTATTCAGAGCAGATCAACTGAGTCTACCTTGAAAACAAAGAATGACCATAGTTGAGTTAGACACAGGTTCTATCAGTTTTAAATTTTTATTTAAATTCAGGGTTTAATCTTTGAGGATTGCAGAGATGGCAGAGAGAAAAGTTTACTTGTAACTTGTTGGGGGTTTTTAATGCTCTTGAACAAGGATCTAGAAACCAGACTTTAGTATTTTTGTCAGGGACGTAAACTTCAAATCACGGGCTCCACTGTTGTTCCTGATTCTTTTCTTTAATGTGTTGGAAGCTCAATAAAAAGGAAGGGGGGGAAATGTTTTGCAGCCCTACACGGGTGTATAACAAAATGAGTAGGGTTTTGCCTCTAGGAACTGCAGATTATCTGTGTAAGAGAATTTTGACCATCCGTCCCCTCACAATGATTGACTGCTGTAACTACCTAGATACCGTATGAAAATGTGGCTACTTGACACTGCTCCTTAATTGAGGTTTACTAAATCCTTTCCTGGATTTGAATCTTAATGCTTTTTAAGGTCAAGTTGATTCCAGTTATCTTGTATTTTAGGCTATTAAAACACACATCCTGCATTTCATTAATAGACTTTGGAAGTATAATGAACTTTGATTCCAAACTGAGGTAATGATAAAATCTCAGTGGTTACATAATTAATCTTGCCAACTCTGTGCTGAATACAGCGTTTTTCTGAAACACTTATTCTTCCTTTAACATCTTATGCATAAATTACCTTTCACTGTTTGTCTTCCTGGTTTTGACTATTTTTTAAGGTGCCAATTCAGTGTAAACTACTTTTGTTCCACCTTACAGAATGTAATATGTAGAAGTACTTTCAAAGGCTTTTTCTGTTAATTTTTACCTGAATATGATCATACCTACAAGTAGGATGCTACATGAAGACTTTGGAGCATAATGTATTACAGTTTCACTGCATACATTTTTTTTCCTCCATCATTCCCTATCTTTTTCCCCTTTTAGGTTTGAAATTCTGTGGCTTACTTTATGTCAATTTCACAATTCTGTGGAAATCGAGGTCAGTAAAAAAAACTCCAGCGTATTCTGAGCAGTTGCAGAATACATAATATTGTACTTAATTCTGCAGTAGAAGTTTGCATTCAAATCTTGTATGTATGTCTTTAAGATAAGGTTAAGATACCACTTATATTTTAGACAAATGGCTTCTGTATCTGAAAATATAGTCTAAAAATGGAATAGCAAAATACAGTTTTCCAGTTGGCTTAAGACTTTATTTTTTTACTGATTTGAATTGAATAGATAAATTTCAGGCTCAGTTTAAAGGGTCTTTTGTGAGCAAATTTCTTGTCTTCTAATGGCCTGATTGCTGTTTCAAGTAGTGTACCAACTTTGTATGTTAGACATTCAAGTGTGTGAATGCTGATGTACAAACTAAGGACTGTCTTGTAGAGAAAAATTGTAACTGGTTTCTTATAGGCCATATAAGTTATTGAATGTCTGGCTAACTTTTTTTTATTAGGCTGCACTATTCAGAATGTGAAATTGGAAAACATAAAGAAAATCTATCTATATTCTTAACTTTGTTTTGAGGAAAATACTGTAATTTTAAGGCTGAAGACTATTGTAGTGAAAATGTGGAAACAATTACAGCCTTTCCTTTCAACTTATGCATTTTACACAGAGTAATTACATTTTTGTGGACAATTACAGTATTTGAAAAGTGTCATATGGGATATTTGACAGATGTTCTGCAATTCCTTTGCTTTTTGAATAATGAAGCAGCTATTTAGCTATGACAGATGTAACTGATGGCAGGGTAAATAAGAACTATTGCATGTTTACATATACTGTGTTACAATAGATTGCATGCTAATCACTGTATTTGCTCTGTGTTTGCTTATTTTTGCAATCAATTATTCTCAAAATTGATGAATGTGCAAAATACCAGCCACTCAATAGTTGTATGTGTTGTAGAAATTTGTGGTTTGTGTTACCAATTCAGTTGGCTAAAGAACAAATGTGATTTCCAGAATAGTGGCCTGTGTTTTGCAGAAGGGTCAGGGAGTGACTGCCTCACTCAGGGCTAAGACAAACCAGCTTGTTGGCAGGACTTTTATCCTTTCTCAGAAACATGGTTTTCTGCCCTAGGCAAGTAAAATGGATTCTTTCACACAGGAGTGAACACTGCTGAGCTTTCTTAATTTTTGAGGCAGCAGCTGCTAGCAGATGTTGAGTTTCTGTAGCTCTTACATAACAAGCTATGATCTTTGGTAGTTCTTGGGGAAAAAAAGGCAAACTAACTACTGACCTTCTGAAATACTCCATACTAAAGCAGGAGTTGGCAGAGGATAGAGGAGCAGACGTGTTGGCAAGGTTGCTCTCAAGTATGAGGCAGAGTACCTGAGAATTACTTGTTGAATCTGTTTTTGTAAGGAAGTGCAGTGAGGACTAGTAACATATAGGAAAAATTAGTTGGTTTATGTTCAAAGTCATTTTTCCTCTGAAGCTTGTTGGTGGATATTCCTTCCAAGAAGGTTGGTTCTTTTCCAGCCAACACAGAGATATTGGCAAATACCTACCAGCCTGGATACCACTGTTAGTGCTGATGATCCAATAACTCAGGGAGACATAGGACAAAACAACACAACTTCAGTGTTTTTTTGATTAAATGATAGCCAGTAAGATTTAACAGCCAGCAATCAGGATCCAAAGTTAGCTAGTCTGGGCTTCTCTGCATACAATGCATGTCCTGGCATGTTGTGTCATCCAGTACGTGTATTGAGAAGCAAGCATCTATGTAGGTTTTATAATAGGTTTCTGTAAATGTTGGCCCATCCACCCATCCTTTACTTAGAACTGGCATGCTGGCAATGTTCTGAAGAAAGGATATATGATCATCTGCACTTGTAGTTCGTTTTGGCCCATGTCTGTTTGTTTTACTGACCTGTCAACTTCAGTGTTCGTACATCCACGACAGTCTGCAGCAGCTGCAAGTTCTTCTCTTAGTTTTGTTACTGATGTTGAAATGATTATGCTATTTATGTCGAGTTGGGCACAGACATGTAGAGCACCTCTGAAATCACCTCATATTCAAACTTCTCCTGTGTTTGGACAAATTACTTGATAGCTGTTTTCAACTCAAATAAATGGAATGAGGTTTGGAAGTTGAAGGAAGAGTCTTTCCATCTCTGTTAACTCCGCAGTCTTTGTGGTTTTGTATATTACATAAGGCTGGTGTACCTGCTTGTAATGTAAACCTAGAAGACAGGAGTCATATGTTTTCAGCTACAATGGTGCATATAGAGAAAACTCCAGCAAAACTCAAATTCAATATTTGTCCATTACAGGAAACAGCTGAATGTCCAGTGGCAGTGTTTGGGTGCTGTTGATCATACCATTATGTAATTATAAAAACACAGCTAGCTTCATGGTATTGAGAAGTATTTGCTGAAATTCCAAACTTTGAAATAGAGACTAACAACAGTTAGTTGTTAGTCTCTATTTTAAAGTTTGTAATTTCTATTACAAACAGTTGTTAGTTTCTATTTTAAAGACCAGTGTGAAATTTCTGGATCATAATTCCCATTTGCACTACCCATAGGTAATTATATGTACTACAACTAAGCTTTTTTTCTAATTCAGAGGCTTTACGCAGGGTTGTGAGCATTTTGCTCACTTAGTGCATAAATTATCTCATTGTGCTGCACTACTGAGAGAGTTGTCTGTCTGGTACTGAGTAGGAGTGGTGGTCAGAGTGATCCCCTTTTGTTCCTCCTAATCTGAGAAGTTAGTTATTTGGCAGAACGAAATGTTTTGAAGGTTTTTATTGGTGAGACTGGCCACGACCTTGGGTCTTATGTAATTTTTCAATGGACACTTAAAAACAGCTTAAAAAGCTGGAAGATATTTTAATGCAGGCCATGCAGTTCTGAAAGCTGCCCTTTCTGTTGTGGGTCTCCAGCAGTTCTGGTTTAATTTTCCACTTTCCAGCATCAGCTGTTCTGTGGTTCTCTGGTCATCTGCATTCATTTAGATTTTTTCTTTCAATGGAATGTTAATGGCTGATGCCCAGTTTGAAGGAAAAAAATTTCAAAACATCCAACAGCAGAAAATAAAAACACTTCTCATGTATACATTAGGCAGTCATACATGATTTCGAAATGTGCAGGGGGAGCAGTAAATACCTGATGTCCTTAAAATTTGGATTCTCAATTTTAAGTAATAGAACAATATTCATTTAGCATGTGCTTTCTTTTGGTTATCTGGAAAGAATTGAACAATACAGGAGGTAAGTGAGGTTTATGCAAGAAAGTGCTAATACTTCTAAATTATTTAACGATTCTGAGTCCCACTTAGGAAATGAAGATAAAACTCTGCTTGGGTTCCATGCAGTAAGAAATGAGCAGAGTCAATGTTATATGAATTTCTAGAAGTTATGACATATACTTAAATATTTTAAAGGTTTAATTTTTAATATTTTCTGTACTCTTAATATAATTTTGTGAGTAACAACAAACTGTATATAATTTTCACCATAGTTCATAGTGTAAGAGATTGTTTAAAATGTTAAATATTTTTGGTATAATTCAGTTCTCTGTATGCAGTTTCTACCCGTGTATATTCCTTCAGAAGAAGAAAGAAAAAATCCAGTGTTATATGCCAGTAACGTCAGACGTGTAATGGCAGAGTAAGTATGTTGTAGTTCTGCATAAAAATAGATGTGTGATTTTAGATCTAGACTGAAGAAAATATCACAAAATCAAGTTGGTGTGGTTGTCTGCCTAAAAGAACCTTGTAGTCTGCAGGACTACTTTTACATAGCAGTTACTTTCCTCTCTGAGCAGTCCAGGGAGCCACAAATACAGCAAGAACTGTAGGAATTGATGGGTTTGGAGTATTTTTTTTTGGTTGGCTGTTTTGGGGGTCTTTTTAACATGCCTTCATAAAACAAGCTAGTTCTGCTTGCTCCAGTGGGTGTTTAGTCTTTTGGGGGAAGGGTATGGTTGAATTTTAGGAAAGTTAATGTTAAGTGAATTTTGTGCTATTGGGGTTTCATTTTAAGCTGTGACTGTTTAAATGAGGCTAATAATAGTTTCATGTATTCATTATTAGCCTGTAGTATTTCAAACAGTAAAGCACAGTGAAGTGGCTTTACTTCCACTGGAAACAGAGGACATATACAATGCAAATTAATTGAAGTTAATGTGATGGCAGTTAAAACATGTGTCTGTAGGGTATAAAAAAGGCAACATTTAATACTTTCACTCTTTTGTTGCATTTTTATTAATGTCTTTTAGTTTTTGTCCTTTCAGTAAATCTTCCATTAGTCAGTAGATAACTCTCTTCCGTATTTACAGTGAACCCTCAGGCCTGTGATCACTAATAACTCTTGAGAGGTTTGTGTATCTTCCTAATCCTGATTTTGAAAGAACTTTTGAAATCATAATTTCCTTTCTGTAACTTCTCTTCCGTTTCCAATTTAAGCCAAAGGCCAGTTTGTAGGTAGTAACTGAGAATTCTTGTCTGCTTGAACCCAGGTCTGTGAGTTTCCTTAAGGATGTTGAAACAATAATGTACCAGTAGATCCATTGTACAAAAGGACATTGCTCACAAGAGAAAAGAACAAAAGGACCTGTTTGAATCATCCTGTCTTGGAGTCAAAAATCTTTGAGGCACTGGCCTCAAAGACTTCTGTTGTTAATTAAAGACCGTCACCTGGCAAGTGTGCTCAGACTTTGTGTAGAAGGCCAGGTTACTAAATCTTCATTCTGAACTCTGCTCCAATCAGATAACAGGGATTGTTATACGAAAAAACTTTGGAAGTCTACAAAAACTGTTTACAAAAACTGGCGTGTTGCAAGCCTTCCCCTCTAATTGCACTTAGGAGGGAAGATGTGATTATGTTTCTCCCTCCCACCCCCGAAGAATTAAGCATTTGTGGTCACAGAAGAGGAGTGCAGATCTAACAGGAAGATTGTCAGAATGAAAGATGTCAAAAAAAGACTTGCTTTGGGATGAAGCAGGGGCTGTAGATGCTGTGTTAATGTGAATGGGAAAACAAATGTGCTTGGATATCCAAGTTTTGAAGTCAAAATGCAGGTGGGAATGAAACAATGTTGATGCCTTGATACCATGGATAACTGTAGACCAATTAACATAAACATAGTTAAAAATTATTTACTTCTGACCACTTCCAGATGCCACCTTCTTGTGTCAGTTCTCTAGACTTTCCCAGTTTATTCATGCAGCTTTTGGTACAGGAGATTCCAGCTCAAATGCTGTCAAGGCTGTTCTGGAGCTGTAGCAGTTGCAACTCAAGTACTTTGGGTGCTGTTTGGTGCTAGCACTGCACTCTGCATTGCTGGATAAAGGACAGTATTACTGCTTCATCTAGATTTGTCTTGTTTTTCTTGAGGATTGAGTCAGTGGTGATGTAGCATCTTATTGTCAAGAGGTTCTTTTGGGATCAATTTAGGTGTCTGCTTACCCCTCCTCCCTATCATATTTCTCTGGCAGAAGAGTCTAATTCTACTGGATATTTTACAGCATCAAAGGTGGCACTTCCAGGTAATAATGTATTTGTGAGTCTGGAATCAGTGTTGTGGAAACCTTGTGTCTTGCTCTTGATTTCAAAGGGAGTTGATAGAAGTTGCTGAGTGCAGCAATAGATGCAATTTCTGCTCTTGAAATAGTTCGCCTTCATTCTATTTAGCATTGGACAAAGCATTTGACAAGGTGTCTGTATCTTATGCTGCTTCTGCTTGTTGACTCTCTGAAGAATTCTTGGTTTGACTAGCTTTTCTGTGGGTGGCCACAGATGTGAATGATGGTGGTCTCTATATAAACAATTTATAAGTGAACACAAACTATTTCTTTAAGGAGATGTCATTCACAGAGGTTTGCTTCTTTAGGACATTAGTTTCTTGCACGTTGGATGAATTTACTTGCCCAAAAAGTGAAATCCAAGGTATGTCTGTGTTATCAGAACTGAAATTACTCATACAGGATAGCCACTGCTGCTGAACATGCTTGCCATCATTTGGGTCATTTTCTTAATTTGCACAAGATGTATGGGCAGAATAGATTAATCATGTGCAGAACAGATTAATCTGCTGTTTAAAATATGGTCCCTACTTATACCTTAATGATATACTTCACATTTAATTTTCTCATACAACCTATTTTTGAGTGAGTCTGTCTTGTTTGGTCTTTTTGGCCTTGTTCCGACTCCTATTCAGTTTAGTCAATGCCTGTGTCACCCACAACATGCTATCAGGAGCTGTGTTTAGAGTCACTTTCAAATCACTGAAAATGTTGAGTGCTTTCAAATATGGCAACAGTCCCAGCTGGTTGTCTTTTAAATCAATAAAGTGTGGTACTGTTCTGAGCTTTAATTCACTTCATGTGTTCTTTATTGCTCTAATAGAATTCTGAAACCACACTACTAGTAAGTCATGCCATGTAGATAAGTATTATATTGCCTTACTTTTGTATTACTTAAGCAAAATCATTATTTTGGTCTTCATGTGCATAAGCTATTATCATCTTATGTTGATGGTAGTCAACATGGGTTGTTTTGGTCTGATAATTTATTAAATTGAGTTCCACAGTTTCTTCTATATATTTTCTACTTGACTGTCAAACTTTCTGGCCCATGTTGTTTTTTGTTGGGTTTTTTTTTTTCTTTCAAATTAATAAGTAACAATTTACTGGAACTGTGTTACTGTTGTAAAATTGTCAGCCACTTGATTGAATGCCAGCTCTTCCAGAATTATTAGGAACTAATCACTTGACCTTGCCATCACAAGTGTTTATTTCTAAAAATCTCTCAGTGGTAGAGGAAATACCTCTACCACTCAGAGCATTGGGAAATACTTACTTTTTTTCATAAGGTATGTCATCTTTGTTGTTTCCCAATGTAAAGTATTGCACATGACAGAGGGTTTTTTTGCCTGATGACAATTCTGCTATCCTTAGCTAGTAGCTACTTATGAGGTTTTTTTGGTTTTTTTCTTATGCTTTAAAAGGTCTTATGCTTCTGAGCTGCATCAATTGCAACTTTTTATCCATTTCTACCTTTCTATGTTGTTTTGCTGCATTATAGTTCCTAATTTACTGATAGCTATTTAAAGAATGATTTGTTTTGTGATTTGGAGTATTTTCCCCTAAAGAAATATATTAGTTGCCTCTTTTCATTGTGGGGTTGTACGCATTTGCTACTGTTCTTAGATGCCTAATTTTCATTAGCAACTGTATTCTGAAGGACATCTCTTAGTTGTAATCCAAGTACTGTTTAGGGTATAGAAATTCTATTTGAAGGAAAAAGTAGATAACTTTTGTTCCCACTCTGGAGGGAGAAATAAGTTCGTTACCCTGCTGTTCTTTAGGACTCAGATATGTTTGAAAGAAGTATGTCAATAGCTTAGCTTTTAGTTAGTTGCAAAAATTCATTTTGTGCATAGATAAGCCAGTAGTAGTGCAGGCAGCTGATTGTGAAAATCTGCACTGCAGGCTCTTTGTGCAAGTCAAAAGTAACCTCACCTGTAATTACAGATATAAGCTGACTAGATGATGATACACAGACCCATGGGTCATTTATTAACATGCAAACACAATTTGTTTTCCTTTAGTTTTAGTTTATCTTAAAGGCTGTCTTTGAAATAGGGAAGAATATGGTTAGGTGGTAGAATTTGGGAAAAAATGGAAGACAAAATATTGCAAATTTGTTAATTTTTTTTTTTGCATGTGGCAGATGTTGAGAATGAAACTTGATAGAAACCAGACCTTTGCCCCTTAGTTTTTCAAAACTGTAAGCATCTCAGAACTGAAGTTATTTCAGTACTCCTGATTTGAGCATTTTGTTTTCCTAGATCTTTTGAGTGTGAAACTTAACATTGTAATAGCATGTGTGACACTGTCCAGGAGTTCTGGAGTTTCATTTTTGGTGAGCCCAGAAAGGCAGCCTTCCTGGAGAAATAGCAAAATGCCATGGTCTAGTTTGCATTTTTCCAGTAATTTCATTTTTCTTCTTCACTTACAGAAACATTTCAAGACATGTTTTTATATTTGCAGTAGATGCTGAAATTGATTAAAATGCAGCATGTTAGACATGGAACTTGAACCATCTGCCTTCCTGATGTTTTCTGTCAAGTGCTTGCCAGGATCACTTTCCCCATGTTGGAGCATGTCATACAGTTAAAGCACTGACTTACCAGCTTGACATATGAACATTACATTTTGCTTTTGAAAAATGAGTACTTTTATCCAGCATGCTGGTGAAGGCAAAAAATATTACAGGTAGTCTTCTGTGTCCATCTTCCCTTTTGTCATCTTCTCCACAGTCAGAATCAGGGTTTTTTTTTTCTTTCAGGCTCTGACAGCATCAGAATGTCATCTTTGCCAATATATCTGATGGAGTAGTGCTAGTTGCTGAAGAGTAGCCTTGAGGATGTGAGTTTACAGTAGCTTAATGGTCTGACTCATGGCTATTTGTTGTATTCAGTGACCTGTTGAATCTTAACTTTGGAAAAACTGCTGTGCTCTGTGCATGTGCTGTCTGAAGTTCCGTGTGTGATTCTGCACAGGTACTGTTTAGCTGCTCAGTGTTCAGCTTTGAAATCCAAACTGATTTTTTGGCATTTTTATACCATCAAAGGCATAAGCATCAGCATAAGTGGAATTACTGTAGTGCTGGAGTTAACAAGCATCCATTTGAAGCATCGATGCTGAATGGTCTAGGGAGTAAATCATGTGAGAAGTGGCTGAGGGAGCTGGGGCTGTTTAGCCTGGAGAGAAGAAGGCTCAGGGGGATCTTACTGCTCTATAACTGCCTGAAAGGAGGGTGTGCCAAGCTGTGGGTCGGCTTCTTGTCCAACACAGCCAGTGGTGAGAGGAAATGGCCTCAAGCTGCTCCAGGGGAGGTTCAGGTTGAACATCAGGAAGAATTTCTTCATGGAAAGTGTTGTTAAATATCGGAATGGGCTGCCCAGGGAGATGTTCAGGAAACAACTGGACGTGGCACCATGGTCTAGTTGAACAGACGGTGATCAGTCAAAGGTTGGACTTGATGATCTCATAGGTCTTTTCCCACCTAAAAGATTCTGTTCATTGTTTGGGTTTGAACAGGCCACATACAAAAATGGAGATGAGAAATACATTGTGCACTCTGTTCATTTCTGTGAATACTGTGAGTGTGGCAGGTGGAGGGCATAGTCACAGAACAGGGTTAACTGTGCGGCTTCTTGCTACATTTATTTTCTCAAGGAAGTAATAAATTTTTTAAAGCTAAGTAATACTTTGCAACACTCTGGTTTGATGGTTTTTGAATGCTGACAACACAAGGAGAGCCTCCTTTGTTTTTTACCCCTTGAAGATTTGTGATGTGCAAGTCTACAAGACCAACAATTACAGGACCCATTTTCAAACAACACCAGGCAAAAATACAGCTGTTGGCAGCTTCTTGTTCTGTCTAAAAATTAAACCATTATGAGATAATAGATTCCTTATGTGAACTTCAGACTCATGACTGGACCTTCTTTTGCTTGGAGAATATCACAGAGTAGTAGCCTGAGGAGAGAAAAGGGATTATCTACTCTGGCTTTCAAAAACTAAACAGTTGGCAGCACTTCAGCTTGGGAAAGGATGGGGAAAAAGAGAGTGGACGGTTGTTTTCAAGGTGAGGAAAATCATCAGTGTTCTGGAAAAGGGCACTAGAGGAAGTCTTAACTTTCCATAGCAGAAGAGATGGAAAGCACTCAATAGTAGATCAGCTAAAAGTAAATGAAGTACGTCTTTAAAATGTGCAAAATTGTGACATTCATTACCAGATATATAAAATTACTTCATCAGAGCTGAGATATACTGTAAAAACATGTGGTTAATTAGTGATTCTAAAACATAGTGGTACAAAAGGTCTGTGGCTCAGGAAGTTTGTATACTACTGATGACTAGATTAGATGACTACTAATAATTGGAGTTATTTGTCCACTGTGTTTTGTATGTCCTTTTGCTGAACATCCGATAATGAAGAAAAATACCGAATTAGATAGAATCCTAATGTTTTCAGCACATGGTAAAGATTACAGTTGATTTAAAGGGATTTTTTTGAGCAGCCTGTGGAATATTCTCTTGATTAGTTCACAGTTCTGCTTATGAACAATGTAAAACGTTTTGAGAATCTTTTTGTTGAAATGTAGAATCCAAATGTCAAAATATTGCCTGTACTATTTTCTCTCACTTTACATAATATTCCGGCAGTCACATTCTGTTTTATGTTTGGCGTTTTGCATGCATAGGGGATTGGTATGCAGAAAATGAGGAAGTTAATAATTCATTTTATATTATGACTGCACAATTGTTAGACATAGGGAGCTGTTTGGTGTAAGACATCAGGATATAACAAGTACAACTGTTGTGTTTAACAGATTCAGTTTGCAGGAAAGCTTTTGGGGTTTTGTTTCATTTAAGTTTATTATTTTCAAGTGGCTTGCTGACTTTGAAACTTCATGTAGTGTGATATCATGATGGGTAAATAGCCAGCATCTTGCGGAGGGCAGGGAAGGAAAAAGTCTCGAGGTATATCAAGCGAGACATTCATGTCAGGCCATATAAATCTGCTGGACTTTTTAAAAGGCTAGGCTCACGTTAACTGAGTGTGAAAGCAGAGGTAGTTTGAAGAAAAAAGGGGGGGGTAATGCTTTCAAATGAAGATATTGGAAAAGTTGTTTCATTTTTAGTTTATTAAAAATATGGGATTGTACTTGTCATTTGCATCTCAAATTGAAATTATCTTTATTTTTTTTCCCCATTTGAAGTAGAAAAAGATTGCCCTGGAGGATAAGTTAGAATAGTTGATAACTCATTCTGTAGAAAATCCTGTGAGTTGCAGTTGTACAGAGGCCTTACAGTGAACTCCAATATGCCAGGCTTTATTCTATGAAATTAAAAAATTCACAAGTCTTAGCATAAATTATGAACTTTACGTCTTCCCCAGCTTCAGTTTCTTCAACATTCTGAGCTGAAATCAAGGTCCTTTAAGCTGCTAGCCCTATACAGCTTGTGATTTGTCTTCTGAACTTAAGAGCCCCTTGAACTCTATCTGGCCTTGGCTGATTCTATGATTGAACTTTGCTTTGAGCAAAAGTGTTTCTTTCCTTCCGCGCTTCTGATCTTTGTTATTGTGAAAGTCTGGATGTATATGTACCCTATTTAAGTTCATTTGTTTGGGTTTTAAGTCCAGCAGCTTGAAAATTACAACAGGTGAACCAGAGAAGCTATTTTTGTCTTTCTCAATCACATTTTGTGTATGTGTTGACATTGAACATATATGTAGATATTAATTGTAGTGGGGATTTTTCTTTTACTGATACCAATATAAGTCTGGCCCAACTTCCACCTCTTTTATAAGGGGTGCACAAAACTATAAAAATCTGCAGGTTGTATTTTCCCCTTGTGGTTTGGCTGAATCTGAAATTACTCTGGCTTTTGTTTGGAATTTATTTTGTATCTTAAGTTTGGTTTTGATTTTTTTGTTGATTGTTTGTTTCGGGGCTTTTTTTAATTCCTCTTTGGCCAGGCTCCTTCAGCCTATTTGGGGACCATTATTTAGCAGTTATTTAAATCTGGCATTGGTGCTGGGCTGGCAGTCAGTCAGGCTTCACCCCTCCCCCTGGGTCCTGATCTTTCTTAGTCATCTTTCTTTTGATGTGTTGGAAAAGCATCTTGGTTTTGGTTTTAACGAGCTTTTTGTTTCTTGCTTTGGCTTGCCAGTTTATGGTTATGTTTTAGATTGTCCATCTTCTCTATTTCCCTTGAGGGAATGCTCGGGTTTCTTTTGTTTCTTTAAAGACTGTTTATTTTAATTGCCACCTTCAATAATTTTCAATAACACTAATTTTTTTTTGTCCTTTCAGAATTTAAGTGTCTTACCACTTCTCCTGATTCCCCAATATGTCCAACAGAGGAACACTTTACTCTTTCAGTTTCCTAACTTATTTTTAGCAAGCTTCCCCTTTTGCATGTAGTTCCCCTGTGCTTCAACTGATCGCCTGTAAGTTCCTGTGTTTCTGTTAAATGCTGTACCTAGCATGGCCTGCAGAACTGATGGATTTTGGTGTAATGTGCTTGGCTGGGCTAGATCTTTGTTTATTGCCCCATTCTTCTATGGAACGGCTCTGGGTAGTACTGCCTGTAGCATGTCCTTGCTGGAGACAGTTGACATGGATCTCTGTAGGGATGATTGAGTGCACAGATGGTACAAAAGAGGGGAATAAGAAGTAATCTCAACTGGCTGGATAGACTCTGCTTCTTTCATCCACTCCTTTTTCTGCTTTTGAGGAAAATTGATTTGGTATTGTAAAATACCAGTGGTTTCATCTTGTATAATATAACACCATATGGAATACTATAAAACAGAAGTCTTGACACGCTCACAATACCTGATCTCTAAGTCACGTTGAACTTGGAAATGGATTTAAATCCCCACAGCATGGGGAAGTTCTTCATCTGTATTTTACACATTTGTTGCTGTGTTAACCATAAGTCTGTGGGGTGAGGTAAGGTATCACAAGAATCTTGTCCATTCCATTAAGGTGGTTTACTGATTTACAAATACTGCTGGGACACTTCATAGCAGGAGTGGATTGATGAAACAAGAACAGATCAAGTAGAGAAAGTTTTGGAGGAACTGGATTAAATTTCTTAGATCACTAGTCTCAGGCAATCTCATCTTCAACACCTTGCTTTTAAGATTACTTTTCTATGTACCTAAATCATTTGGTTTAGCTGGCTTTGTCCTTTTGTTCCTTTCTCTTTGTTGCTTCTTCTTAGTAAGGGGGAAGCTATTCAGCCAAGATCACTACCTTCTAATTCCTTATTTTGTGCATAAATAGCTTATAAATACTATCCATTTTTTTACTATATTTGGTACTTTTAAGCTTGAATATTTATTAGTGAGGTGTTCTTCCTAAACGTTTGATTTTCTCAGCCTTAAAGAGAAGAGAGAAGCCCTGATCAGTACCTTTAAGGTTTAGTGCATGTCCTATATATCAGAATTGCTGAAGCTTGATAATTAATCAGTGGACAGAAGAGAACTGGCTTATGTTATTTACCTTGATATTCAAAGGCCTTGGTATGAGATTCTGAGGTAGAGACTGCTTGACAGAAATTGTTTGCATAAGAGGTAACTGTCATTACAGATCAAACTACTCATAGTAAAGCATAGAATTGAATGCAGAGTTTTCATCAAAGCCAAAATTAGTGTGGCAGGCCTCAGGGTTTTGCATCCATCTTGCCATTAGTGTATATTAACTTCACATATGAAAAGGTGGTTAGCAGTAAGGTAGACAAACTGTAGATGAAAAGAATGATGGTAAGTAAACAAAAAAATTTTGTGGAGATTTCATCAAACTAGAAAAGGCTGCAAGAGGGGATAATGCTCCTTACTAAAAGTAAAATCAAGTATAATAAAAAATGTGGCAGATGAGTAGCTTGTATGGAGCTGTGTTGGCTTTCTAAATTGTATCTTATGTCTGTATGCTGAATTCTCAAAGGCCTGTTTCACACCACACTGTCTTTCTCTCAACTTTGCTGCAGCAAATGCAGGGCAGCTACAATACCAGGATTTCCATCAATTATCTTCTGGTGCTATAATTACGACAGAGCATCAAGTTAGAAGTGAAGCAAAAACCAGTACTGAATTGTTTGGTGTATAAAGATTTGGGAGTATTTTTTTTCTACCTTTGTTATGTCATACATTTAAAAATAACTTGCTTGCTTAGAGTTTAACTCTACTTGTTTTTATATGTTGTGTTCTAGCTGTTCTTTATAGAGAAATGTTGCCTTTTGTATAATATTAGTATTAGCTGAAGGTAATAGCTGTTCTGCTCAGGTGATTGCACTAACACAGTAAATAAATAATAATAAAAATACTGGACACAGTTGTTAATAAATATGCATTTGTGTTCTAGATTAAAAATTTTGAAACTAGTTATTCACTTGCATGAAATTTGTCTGTGAAAGTCTATGCACTGCCTAATTTTTGCTTTGTGTACTTGCGTATTTTCATGGACTCAGTCAAAGAAGATGCTCTGCAAGAGATCGAGTACCATATTTCATTCTCTCTATTTCAAGTTAGTTTTATTGGCTCTTCCTTATAGTTTTTCAGAATAGAGAGCGTAATTGTTACAGGATTTCTTGCTGTGAAAAGTGACTATTCTGGTCAGTTTTCTTAGTGTCTTGTTTACAGCGTTTCTTTGGTTTATTCAAGGGCGTTGGGAGTTCCAGTGACAGACTACACATTTGAAGACTGTCAGCTGGCTTTGGCTGAAGGACAGCTTCGTCTACCTTCAGATACATGTCTTTTAGAATTTGCAAAGCTTGTGAGAAGCCTTGGGTGAGTATATACAATATTTATCTGTAAGGTACATCTTTATTATATATCTGTGTTTATATAGTTTTCCTATCATGTAACAATATTGCATTTATGAGCATATATGAAGTGTTGTCATCATACAATCAGGGAAACACCAGTATAAAATTAAAACAGTACTGTACTTCACTTCCAAGCAGCACCTCTGAATCCTAATGAGTGTAGAGTAGGTTGTAAAGTTGTTATTTTCCATCTGACAGGTGAGCAGAGTGAGTCTAAAGTGTTCATTCCTTAGCTAGAAGACACTTTCTGAAGAGGATCAGGAATACTGTGGGATTCCTAATATTTGATACAGTTAAGAGTTAATTGCCTTTTCCTGTGACATCTGTGGAGGGAAAACAAGTGCTGCCAATAGCAATCTTGTGACTGGATTAACCTTGTAATAGTGAGGACAGAGGGGTCACCCTTTCCTGAGAAGGGCAAGGTGGTGGTTGATCTTTTGAGCAGGTCACTGCCAGATGGACTTTGCTAATGCAGCTGTAGGTCAGTGCCTGCAGCATGGGTCCTCTCTTCTTTCTTCCCATAGTGCCATTTCTTGCTGGCTTTACCTTTCAAAAAGGCCTCAGCAAACTTGAAAAATTTACATAAACCAAATAGTAGAACTTGCTGCTGTTTTCTAATTTTTCTCCTGCTTCTCCAGTGATCTTATTGAGCAACCATGAACTAAATGTACAGCCTGATCCTATTAACTCTCAATATGCAAACACCCTTTTTCATTTTCTTGTCTCATCGCCTGAAAGTACAGAGTGTAGTTTAATGTTACCATTGTGTATTTTATTTCCTTTCACTAATTTTTCCTTCATTTTCAGCTTGTGTGCATAAATGAAAATAAAGAACAGAAAGCTCGGTTGGAAAATAAGGAATGTAGGACAGCACACATCATGAATTCAGATGACAAGCATATATTAATCTATTGTCAGGACTTCCATGTGAAAAACTCCATTAGGATAGAGAGACTTATAAGGGAAAATAAAGATTCTCACTTTGTTTAAAAGGCTCTGAATTTACAGTACTAAGGAAGAAAAACAAGTGAAACAAAACAAACCAACCACCCACGTCTCTTATTATGCAGTAGATAATCCCGGGATTCAGTTTAATCCTGTTGTTAAGTTGTCTGGCTTCTGTCTGCTCAATTTAAAGCTGTTCTTTTAAATTATGCTTTTCTAGGGTTTTGTTTGGGCCTCTGAAACAGTTACATGTATTTGTGAGTGAGGTTGACTGCAGCCCAGAAGCTCTCTCTCTGGTATAAGCAATTAATCCTTGGGTGAAATATAATCCTCTCTGAATTTGGGCATGTGCCAGTAAGAAGGATATTATGATGGTATTTTTCTGGCACAATTGGATGAAGATTGTAATATGACTTCACCTCTAATACGCATTTGATAATAATGTAGTCATTTTGCTGTTTATTCAAAGGTTTTGAGGCCGAGGAGGCATTAAGATCATCCACTAGCATCCCTAAATAACTGGAAGAGTAAATTTTATCCAATGGATTTTTCATCCAGTCTTAATACTTGTTTTTGAGCAATGATGTACGTTCAAGATTATGTCCAGTTTCAAGATTCCTATATAAAGTCAAATTCGGAGTTCTTTTTTAAAGAGAGATTTTTTGAAATCAACTTACACCTCGGTTTGCTATACTGAAGAGTTACTTCTGTGCACATTGTGTCTACAGGATTCGCTATCATTGTCTGTAAAATTTGCTTAGCCTGTGCTCAGCTGGATGTGATCCAGTCCAGAATCCGTGCAGGCACAGCAGTGAGTTCTCATGCTTCACCTAAGGAAGAGCTCGGGCTCTGTTAACAGAGCTGTACAGCTGGCTTCTACCGAACTCTGTGATAAAATGACTGGTTTATCAATGAGAGCAATTGGTCTTAGGCTTATCTTTTCAAATTGTGCATTCATTACTCCTCAAGGAGTCATGTTTCTCTTCAGTCTGATAATTTATGTCTGACCAACGAGCTAATTGCTAAACTATGTGCAGTCTATGTTATAGCTTTCATATTTTTTTCATACATTCTAAATCCTCTGCTTCATTTGATTATTTATTCTGTAATTAATTACCCCACTGTTTAAAGTGAATCTCTGTTTTTACTTGAACTGGATCTATTGCTATGTTCTGGACATGGAATCTTGTTTGGATTTTGTTCCATACTAAAGACTTTTTTGGATATCTTCTCCTTCAGGAAGTGTTAATACAGTTAATTAAGTCTATTCTCTGTCTTTTTATGAGATACTACTTATGAGCTGCCTTAGGGTAGTTGCCTGCTAGGAGATCCTTGAGTTCTGATTTGAATTTATTTGCTCCTATTGTTTCAAGCTTCTGTTTGTTCTAATTCCCAGTATAACCTCATCAAGTTAACCATGAGGATCCTTTTAGTCAATGCAGCTGTAGACTACCAAGATCTGCAAGGACCTCAGGCCTGGTGGCTGTCTATTCTTGCTCAGCAGCCTCTACCATCCAGATTACAATGCAGACTTCTCCTCTCCATGTGTGTCTGAAATGGTCCAGACTGTAGGTAGAGTTTTGTGTCTCCAGAGTAGCAACCCTCACAGCTAACTACCTGTGCTGTGACTTCAGAGTGCTCAGAGGTCATCTGTAACAAGGGAAAAAAACCTCTGGAGGATGTTTACCATCTGCATTTGTGATAAAAGCAATACTCTCCACTACAGTAGGTGATCATGGATCAGGCATGACAGCAAATACCAACCATGGTAGCCCCTGCTTTTGTGGATCAAGGCAGGGTGTGCCAAGAGTATTCAAGAAGGTCAGTTTTGCAGTTTTTCAGTATATTTGCTCTATGATGGCGAGAAATTGCACAGAAGTACATCAGCAGATAAAAAACTGAATGTATTGTGCTTTTCTGGCTTAGGGCATGTTTCTCTGTGCTTGCAGTTTACAGTAGCTAGCTACAAGATCCAGCTGTTCTTCCAGCTCTCTGAGATATTAGAAGGTTTTTGGCAGGTTCCCAGCATGCAAGAAATGAGCTTGTTTTCAAATAGTCAAATATAGCTAAAACTAGCTTACTGGCTAAAAATAGTGATAATTATGCTGTAAAATATTCTACCTTCAGGGATCTGGTTTTCCTTGTGAAGTCTGCTGTAAAGAATTTAATGTTCAGAGCTGTTAATCTTCAAAAATGTCCTTTCCATCTTCATGGACTCAGGAATACTTCTTGTTCTCTTCAGTGTGCACTGACCTAAAAAAATGAAGCAAAACATCACAACACCAAATAATTTTATATATCATGAAGCCTAGATGTTACATGGAAACTATTAAGCCAACAAGCATGATTTCATGAGGGAAGACATTTGCTATTGGCTTTCTATAGTTTATGGCCTCCATTGGGAAAAAAGCAACAATTATAAAGGAATTGGGACATTCAAACCTTTTCACATTGGTTCAGAACGTATTGTGAGATTTGCACTTGGCTTCTGAAGACTTCAGTTTAGCAGCTTATGGTCATCAACATGTTAATTACTTTCTGGTTTTGAAGGGCTAGAAGGAAGTGAGCTCACCTTGGATTACCAAAAGTACAATGCTGTCATACTCAAGCTGAAGCATTTTGCCTCACCGATCCACATACTGCTTTTGAGATTGCCTTACATCTCTTTCTATATTCCATACAAGATTTTGCCTTCAAATTTCTAGAACTTTTCAGGCCTAATTACTGGTGAAGAGGACTTGTTGCAAGTCTTGAGTGCTACTCACCAAATGAGTGCTCCCTCAGTTGTGGAAGGTGAATTTTGAGACAATTCATTGCAAACAAAATCTGATTTAGAGACAAATGTTACACTACATATTCTGCGTCAGTGGGGGCTTATCTCAAGGGAGGATTTAGATGCCAGCTGTCCTTGTGCTACAGTCAAAATCCATTTCAGCTACTACTCTGGGATGTATTATCAGTGGACACTTCTTGCATGTAATCCTGCATGTGAAAGATGAGTTCTATGTACATCTCAAATCCTCTATGGATTTTTTTTGTTATTGTTCCTTCTGCTTTTCTACTTGGTCGTGGAAAATGAATGTTTGCAGAAGGGTGTCTCCCTATTTTATACTGTCTAGAACTAAATCTTAAGATTGGTGCTTTAATGCTAGGATGGAGAATTTGTTAATGTTCTATAGGAGCCATGGGTTTCTGAAAGAATTCTTGCATGTTCAAGTCTTATAATTCAGAAATACAGGTTTTGGCATGGTTTAGTTAGTATATATTTGTAAGTCAGTATTGGTCGTGACAAAAAACATGGGAATTGTATTTTTACTTAAAAGTTGGAATGTTTAGGAAGGGTCACTACAGCAAGTGATCAAGTTCTGGAGCTGATGTATCAGATCATCTTCCTAGCAGAAATGCTCTTATCTTTTTTCAGAAGCTCCTGAGAATGCTGATATTAAGCATTTTATTCATTCTTGTTACTGAGAGGAAACTGCTGAGGAGTCCCAGCTGCACTCTGGGAACAGTTCTGGTGTAAGCTTCTGAGTTGTGTGAATAACTGCTTTTCCTTGTCTGCAGCAGCAAAACAGGCAACTGCAGAAGGACATTGTAGGAGACTTTACTGGCATTTTTTGTCTTCAGAGTGGAGAGATGCCCAAGTTATCCTAAATCAGTTCAGAGGAGACTTGATCCAGATCTGCTTGATGTTGTATTAGGGGGGAAAGCTGCTTTTCTTTGCATCATACCTGCAGCACCATTTATTTTATTCATAGTAAGATTATTCAGTAGGGCTTTTTTATTTGAGTTTTTGTTGGGGTTGTTGTTTTTTTGAGTGGGGGGGTTGGTTTTGGGGTTTTTTTTTTTGTTTCAGTGTTTGGGTTTTTTTTGTTGTTATTGGTTTATTTTTTGCAAAGCCAAAACAGGAAGCTTGACTTAGGCAAAAAACTAACCAACAACCATATAGTAGATATCTATATAAGTATAAAGCTGTTCATTCATCAGTCAAAGTCTGGTTTTGCTATGGGGATGGACCGAGGAAATTCTGTAGCTGTAGGAAGTGCAAGAATTTTGTTTGGGTTACCTCATAATGGTGTCCAGCTCAAGACTGAATGTGAAAAATAAGGACCCATAAACAGGATTAACAGTATAATCGCTATTACGTAATCCCTGATTTTTTTTTTTTAAGGTAAGATGCATCATGTCCTTCCTGTTCAGTGACATTAGTAAATTTGGAAACGTAATTGGTTTATGTTACTGTCCTACAATACAGCCATATTCAGGTGACCTAAATTCCACCTAGTTCTCCATGCTTGGAATTTATTAGCTAGCTCTAGACTGTGTTTCTTCCTGTTGAACTGCTTACACATATGGCTTGTAATCAAGGTAGACTAAAGGACATGAGTTTGTCCAAGGTTCTTAACCCCTTGCAGTAATTCCTAATACAGCTTGAGAACTAGTGGGAGCTTTAAAATTACAGAAATACATTATTTGATAATAAAGTTGTGTAATAATTCTTAATTCAGACTTTGTAATGCTTTACACTGTAAGCATCCATTTTTTTCATTTGATATTTTGTAATATGTATTTTTTAAACTGAGTTGATTTTTAAAATGTGCAAAATAATATGCTTTATAGGCTGAAGCCAGAAACACTTGAAGATGATCTTGATAAATATGCTGCGAGTGCCATGAAAATGAAGAAAGAAAAGGTTGATCTCAAAGAATTTTCAGCCTACTTGGAATTTCCAGTTTCTCAGACATTAGAAAGTATGTTTGCACTTTTTGATGAGGTAAGAAACAACATTAAGTTTAAAAACTTTACTACTTTTGGTAAACTCCACTTTAGCCTACTTCTATTTCAATTTAATTCACTGAGGTCTGATTTCTGAGCACTTCACCATAAAATTTGCTTACTGCACTTCCCTTTCAGCAAGGTAAAGGCACCTATCATCAGCTAAATAAAGCATTCCTTCAGGTAGAACTTAAAAGGAGTATCAGCTGGACTAAAACTATCTTTTCTCGAGATGCAAAATACGAAGAGGAAGAAAAGTAGGGTCAGTCTAGACCTCTGCTGCTGCTCATTGCAGATGAATGCAGTGTCTGTTAGCTGGTATTTCATTTACCTTGTCAATAAATGACTTGTTCTTCTACGAGCCTGAAACCTGAAGCATCTTGGCAAATGAGCCAGTTTTTCATTCCTCTGGCAATCAGTCGGAAGGGGGAAATGACAATTATCTTTGTCTGGATGAGGTGCTGACTGGACCAGGAGGTGGATATGTCCACGGTGTTCTCGCTTGGAGCAGATGTGATGTATTCAGGGCTTAAATTAGGGTGCATTGTCCTCTGGTTCTCTGGTTTTAATTTCAGCCCAGCGATTCAGATGGCTTAATGGAAAAATCTTAAATATGCGAGTGAAGGGTGACAGTAGCAACACTGTCTTCCAAGAATATTTAAACTGTGACTTTTGACTGAGACTGTGAAAAGAATCTGCAGAGCTTTCACCCAGGTTCTTGTCCTCGTGTGATTTCATTTCAGTGAGACTGTTTTTTTTAACATGGCACGTGTAAAAATATTGCTGAATATTCTGCATGTTTAGCAACTGTTAGTTATTTATGAAAATTCTCAGACAAACAGCACTATTTTGATGGGAGGTTTTCCTTCACAGAATGAAGATGGTGTAATTGACATTCGAGAATTTGTCATTGCTCTCTCAGTTGTCTGTAAGCCATCCAAAACTCTGGAAACAATTCACTTGGCATTTCAGGTAACTTGGATTTTCTTGCTCTATGTAGTTTACTTATTTTTGGAAATTACTAATACTGGCATTAGACTCAGTAGAAGTTTCCACATTTCCTTTTAATACTTAATTACATTTTAAAACAATATTAATGGAAAGTTAGATTAAGAGTTTGTGTTAACAGGGAATGCATTGCAAGTGTAAGTTGTGTAAAATTATGAAAGCTTGCTGTTTGAAATCGGTCTCTGTAGAACTCTGGTAGAATCCTTTTTAGCAAATTAAGTTTCACACCTCAAGTCCTTTGTATTGATTCCTCTAAACAGTCTGTTGAGTTGTTTAGTTGTATTTACTACTCTTAGAATGTTTCAATAAAATCTAATATTTCAAGTTAATAAAGTATTTTTTAAAATTTCCTACATGTTAATAGAGATTATTTTTTATCTCCTTTTTTCTTCTTGTTAAAATTTTCTTCCCTCTTAGTCTTACCATATATGTGTGGTGGTCCTGCAATCATTGTCCAGACTTGATGTTTCCCAGAAGTGCTCCTGAACTTGCTCTAGACTCAGTGGTTTGTTGTAGCATCACCGTAGATTGTTAATGCAAGCTTTTTGGGAAAGTGACAGCAACAATGCTTAACCAATTGGTTTCTGACACCTTGATTTATTACTTTTCAATTAATTTCTTTAATATTGCTGTTTCAACATTATAAGTCTGCTGCATCCTACATCATCTTTTCCCTTTGCCTTGAATTCACATGGTCCTCAATGTTACTGAAACTGAGAAGTGCTAAGTCTTGATGCTGTCTTCACTAGTGAATGCATGGAGCTCAGAGCATTCAATTGCATGGTGCTACACTGCAGCCTTATTTTCTGTGTAGTTGTATTCAAGTTCTTCAGCATGACAACTTTAACTATGTTTTGCTGAAGAAATGAGGCTCTTGTGAATGCTTGGTGTTCACATGTATCATTCTTACCCTTCTGCTAGAATCCAATAAATTTGGCAAAGGAGAAGGAGCAAAAATATTTCATTCCTACAAATATTGTGGGAAATCTGCCATTAGTATCTGCTGTTATTTATTGCTGCTTCTGAGGGAAAAGCAGAAAGAAAGATCTCTGTTCTGACTCAGCCCATTTCAGCTATAAGATGGCATAGAAAAATACTAAGGTGCTGTTTGGTCAGCTCTGTGTCTTCATAGTAAAATGAACAAATTTGAAGTAAATGTGAAGGGGGCTTTGGGGAATTTTTATTTTTTTAATTCAGCTGTCATGTTTCATAATGTGCAATATGATTTTATCATTTGAGAGGGAAAAAAGCTCAGATTGGATGATTATTTTCTTTCTGGAAGCACTTGAAGTTAAACTGTTTCGTAGGAAGGTTTCTGTTCTTCATTATCTGCTTCACTCTCCAACTCATAATACATAGTATTGAGTCACTTTGTTAATTACAAAATATAAAGTTAGCTCTAAAACTGCAAAGAAGCTGTATTATGCATATATTAAGAAGGGGAAGTACTCTGCAAGGGGAAGCAGATATGGCTCATTTTATCCTGCTAGTGATGATTGAAAGGGTTAAGAAAAATCTCAAGATGAGGAAATTTTGCTTATTCTAGGATTAAAAAATAAGGAAAGAGAACCTTTTTTAATCCTTTCTTACCTCCTGTCCTGACTTCACCTACAATAAGGTATTCACACAGCTTGCCTGGAACTATTGAAGGACCTAGCTCACGAGTGTATGACTTTGAGCAGGTGCTGTCCTCTGCCATGTGCTACTTCTTTCAGTAAAAGTGCACCATTTCACATAGCTACAAGTTTTTAAAGTTGAAGTGTTTAGTATATGACTGAAGAACTTGAAAAATTTCATTATATGGATTTGATACAAAACTGGGGGTAGTGGGAGGTACATGTGAAGGCTGTGCTGCCATTCAGTGAGACCTCCATAGACTGGAGAGTTTGATGGGGAGAAACCTGATGAGGTTCAACAAGGACCAGTGCAGGCTCCTGCAGCTGGGGAGGAATAACCCCAATTCCCAGCACAGGCTGGGGTCTGACCCACTGGAGAGCAGCTCTGCAGAGAAGGACCTGGGAGTCTTGCTGGATGACAAGGTGACAATGAGCCAGCAGTGCCCTTGTGGCCAGGAGGGCCAGTGGGATCCTGGGGTGCATTGGGAAGAGTGTGGCCAGCAGGTCAAGGGAGGTGATCCTGCCCCTCTACTCGCCCTAGTGAGGCCACATCTGGAGTGCTGTGTCCAGCTCTGGGCTCCTCAGTACAAGGAGGTACTGGAGATGGTCTAGTGGAGGCCCCAGAGCTGATGAAGGGTCTTGGAGCATCTCTTCAATGAGGAGAGACTGAGGGAGCTGGGGATGTTTAGTCTGGACAAGGGAAGACTGAGAGGGGATCTCATTAATGCATGTACATACCTCAGAAGTGGGTGTGAGGACAATGTTCAGTGGTGCCCAATGACAGAATGAGGAGCAATGGCTATAAACTAAATTACAAGAAGTTCCACCTCAAGGTGAAGAAGAACTTATTTATATTGAGGGTGGCAGAGCACTGGAACAAGCTTCCCAGGGAGGTTATGGAGTCTCCCTTTCCAGAGACATTCCAAACACACCTGGATGCCCTCCTGTGCACCCTGCTGTAGGTGACCCGGCCTTGGCAGCACTCTGGTGTTAAGTGCAACACCTTCCCTTCCAAACTGCTAAAGAAACTAAAGGCTGTTGTAAATCTTGTCAATATAGTGTTTATACTGACCACCCAAAATTACCTGACTACTTGTTCTGTGAAAATGTAGCAGGTTTTATTAAAGTAATGTCTTGTTCTTTGCCCTGTTCCTGTGAAACAGTGTGCGTGTTAGGTACCAAGGGGCAAAAGGCAAGATTCCTGATTTGAGCATATGTTTTCTTCCATGGACCTTGAATATTTTTATTCCACTAAGGTGTGCTATCTTGTGGCAGCAGCTTCTGCTTGTGTGAAAAATACATACTTATGCCTGTTTTGTTCAATTTAATCAGTTCCCACCTTATCAATGATGCAGAGAAATTAAAAGGAAGTTTCCAAAACGGCACTTTTTACATGGAATATTTTCAGTGTTGTCATGCTTGAAAAGGAGACAGAAATATTTCAAAGACTTTTCTCTCACTTTATGTTGTATAGGCAAATTAAGTTATTTTAAGGAAGCTTAATGAAGCTGTATTTGGTACAGATGTTTTGAAGTATTGAGGTCCATTTATTAGGGTAAAAAGTGTACATATGCAAAGATGGAATTAAACTACGAGTAATTATTCTTAGTTATCAATCTGTCAGCAGTAAAGCTAACTCTCTGTGAGGTCACTCTTGAGGATGTAAGATTATGNCTGGAACAAGCTTCCCAGGGAGGTTATGGAGTCTCCCTTTCCAGAGACATTCCAAACACACCTGGATGCCCTCCTGTGCACCCTGCTGTAGGTGACCCGGCCTTGGCAGCACTCTGGTGTTAAGTGCAACACCTTCCCTTCCAAACTGCTAAAGAAACTAAAGGCTGTTGTAAATCTTGTCAATATAGTGTTTATACTGACCACCCAAAATTACCTGACTACTTGTTCTGTGAAAATGTAGCAGGTTTTATTAAAGTAATGTCTTGTTCTTTGCCCTGTTCCTGTGAAACAGTGTGCGTGTTAGGTACCAAGGGGCAAAAGGCAAGATTCCTGATTTGAGCATATGTTTTCTTCCATGGACCTTGAATATTTTTATTCCACTAAGGTGTGCTATCTTGTGGCAGCAGCTTCTGCTTGTGTGAAAAATACATACTTATGCCTGTTTTGTTCAATTTAATCAGTTCCCACCTTATCAATGATGCAGAGAAATTAAAAGGAAGTTTCCAAAACGGCACTTTTTACATGGAATATTTTCAGTGTTGTCATGCTTGAAAAGGAGACAGAAATATTTCAAAGACTTTTCTCTCACTTTATGTTGTATAGGCAAATTAAGTTATTTTAAGGAAGCTTAATGAAGCTGTATTTGGTACAGATGTTTTGAAGTATTGAGGTCCATTTATTAGGGTAAAAAGTGTACATATGCAAAGATGGAATTAAACTACGAGTAATTATTCTTAGTTATCAATCTGTCAGCAGTAAAGCTAACTCTCTGTGAGGTCACTCTTGAGGATGTAAGATTATGCAAATGATTGTTTTCTACAGTAAATACTTGTAGAAAATTACATGCCAATCACTGGTATATGGGGTAGGATTCTCCTGATTAGTACCATTTAGATACAGGCATTTAATGCAAGCTCACTGTTGGATTTTGGTCCAAGGAATCTTGGGTTTTGTACCTGACCAGGGGGAACTGGTATCTGATTTAGGCTGACTTAAATATATCTTCCGATATCACAGACTATCTTGGAGTTTAGACACGTAGCTCAATGGACTGAGTATTATTCTCAATTATATGTTTGCAAAACATGTTAGTGTTTGACAGTCTTGTTGCTGAATATCACGGTAATTCCAGTGGTTAGGTGTGTAAACACAGGACTTTTTTCTGATTATAGCAAGCTTTACTTTCTAAGCATACACAGATGAACTGATGATGATATTTTTTACCCAGACTAATCTGAAATACTTAATATATCACATCAGTCTGAAAATGACTAGAATTTCTAATACCAACTTTTTATTTTGCTTTACTTCAATGTAGTGCTGTTTATAGGAGCTGGCATTCAGCTTTACAATGATTTATCTTCCTGTCTTGATTCATAGCTGTACCAGTCAGAAGGCGGAACTGTAACAGAAGAGGATTTAGCTCATATTCTGAAGACTGCCATGGGTGTGTCACAAATTGATGTTACACATCTTTTTAGAGCTGTAGATGAAGAAGAAAAAGGAAAGATTACATATGGTAAGTATTCTAACTGCATCTGAACTGTCACAAAATGTCGAAGCTGCCTGCACTCATGTTGACAAACAAAGCAATTACATTTGTATTAAACTCTACCTTTTTTAGTTGGCTTGGTGACTTCAATACTGATAACAGCACTGCAAACAAAGTAAATTTACATTTTAAAAAATGAATTTCACCTTTGGTATCAAATGCCATGTTTGCATGTTTTCAGTTTTTCCTTCCACATCAAGTCACATAATACGAGGATTAGCTCCTTCAGCATATTCTGTTCTGTGACTTCCATGTATGTGAATGTGTATTTTTAAAGAAAGCTACCTTAGCTCTGTCTTTTGTCTCTTGTGTCTGGAAGCAGGAAATGAGGGGGTTAACCAGGCTGCCTATTCTATAGTCTGTAATGTAGGTGGAATGGAGGCGAGGAAGTTACATTTGAAAAATTAGACCTGGGTGAATAGATTGTACTGGGAGTCAGAGTACTGATATGTTACTTCAGATTATTTATGTTTTATGCAGTAAGGTTCTAATTTTAGAGTATCATTTGAGTATGAACTGAGTTGTTAATAGCCAACATATTAAGTATCTCCAGTAGAGGTGCTTATGACATACCCTGTTCTAATTGTTTTCCCTCAGGATAATCAATATGTATTTAATTGGGAAAAACCTTACAAAATAATACATTAGTGTTGGTCATCATAGTTTCTACATTAGTAATTCCTATGTATGATTCCTCAATCATACAATATGTATGTTTATCTGCAAATACACAAATATTTTAGAGTTACTGAAATCAGTATCATTGCCACTGTCCTTTTCTTTTTGCCTGACTACTGTCTTCTCTCCTTGCTTCCTGCTGTACTACCCCTTTCCTTTTTGTGCCTCTCATCTGTCACATCCCCAGCATTTCCACATCCATCCTGCCCATTGCCTTTTTCCTGTCTATCACTGTTGCTCCTTGTCTTCCAAGTCATAATGTGCAGTGACTCAGCTCTTCCCCCCACCTCCCAATCACCAGCTTCAAAAATACCAGCACAAATCTTAAGCTGGTAAACATAGCAGAATTTTGATTTTGGCACATTTCATTGTTTGAGAATAGCTAAATTTTGTAGTCATGTACAAGTGAACTCAGACCAGGTCAGGTGAGTTACCAAAGAATTCATATTTTAATATTGATCTGTAATTGTTGCATTTAATCTGCACTTTTTCCCCAAGTGGTCACAATATGTTCTCATCACAAGAAAATCTGGACAACCAAGCCACGGCAGTGGCCACTGGAGTGCTTGGCCCTCATTTTCACTATTTTATATCCTGTAGTCAAGAATAGTCTTTTGTGACGCAACACAAAGTAGATAGTACAATGGTATTTGCATAATTTCTTTGAAACTTTCCTTAGGAGTTTTTCTGAGACAAGTGCTCATTTTATAATAGAAACATGTCATTTTAGCATATCTAAAAGTTTAATAGTGGGAGTAAATATCCAAGTTATTAAATTAGAGAATTAGAAGTTGCAAATAAACTTTTGGTATTGCATTTCTGTCTTGAAAGTTCCTGCCATAAATATTCAACCTCTTGCTGTTCTTGAGTGTGGAACTCCACACATGCTCAATTTGTTGCACTTAATTACTAGAAAGTTGAGGTGAAAAAACTTGCAGACCACACGGTTCTGAAGATACTGTCCAGACAAGTTCTGAGAAATCGAAACATTCTATCTGGTGGAACTAATGTTACTTTTGGTACACACAGCAGAAGTCTACTGACAATCTCCTTTCTAGTGTGTTGAAATTTAAAGCAGGAATATTGAGTCTTACTTGTAAGAACAAAAGATAAATTACCTGAAGTATCAAACCTAAATCTCATCCCCAAGGAAAAGCTCAGGTTGCAGGTAAACAAGAGCAAAATCAAGACTGTGTAACTAGATTGGTAATTGTGAATCTGAATTGCTGGAAATCTGGATTTTTGTTGCATGGTTGGAAGCACACTGGTTGCCAAAGATCTATGTATCAGTTCTCTTAAGCAGTGTGCAGTTGGCTTAGTTGTTCAGATGCACTTTAATTGCAAAGCTTATCATTTTAGTCTAATATAAGCAGAGGAAAGATTTATCAGTCTTAAGACGTGATTCTGGAGAGTTTGAATGGCTCTCTAGGAGGGCATGTCAAATTCTAGGAAACTCTCCACCAGCTCTTGATAGACAATTCAGACTGTGAAAGTGTCCTGAAGACTGCCTGGCTTGCTGTAGCCAGAAAAAAAAGGGAATTGGCCATATTCGGCCTATCTGTATGGATGAAGAATCAGGGAAGGAAGAATTATTTGCTTAAAATAATTATATATTTACCACAGGATTATAATATTATTTAGCTTAGTGGAAACAGAAACTAGAGAAGATTAATGAACACAGAGCTTCCAGGAAGAGCATCGAGTAGTAGGAGGCTGTTTCAAGGGTAGGAGAAAAACTTCTTGAAGTTCTTGTAGTACATATGCATACATAGTGCAAAGATATAGACATGAATCTTAACTCCACTTTGGGTTCTTTCTTTCTTTATGTCTCTCTGGTTTTAGTGGAGGTGGGAAGCAAAAGGGCCTGTTTTCTGCAAGTTAATGACTGAGGTGATCTTTTCCTTCAGTCTAATGCTTCACAGTTGCTTTCAGTTTGAACTTCAAGATGAGACCTGTGATTACAAGTAATGCGGGAATAGTTGGTTCTTTCTACATCACCTTGTTTCGCATTTCTGATGAATAAGGCAAATTAGGGGAAAAATATAAGGCAAAAATAAGGCAAAAAAGGGATTCCAGGCACTTTTCATTGCACTCTGCTGAGTACAACTTCAATAAATACTCCTTAATACTTCCAGGACTTAGTTCAGCAGGACCCAAAATATCAGCCTACTGAGATCTACCCAAAATGTTATTCTGTTCAAGTTGGATTCCCCTTTCCTCATGAAGACTTTATCATTTATGTGATCCATCAGCCTGTTGTACATAAAGTTTTTCAACATAGATGGTAACGTTGGTTTTGTTTGGTTGTTACTTAATGGGTTTTTTTAGGTAATGACCTAAACTTCATCAACTTCTGTTGAAATTACAGATCCAGAATGCTCTAGATCCACATAGACTGTGGATAAAGGATACTCACTTTTTTGTGAGTGGAAGGATAAAGTAATGTTTATTGCCTTCTCCTCGACTATCCCTTTGCAACAGTTAAGAGGCAGGATTGCCCTACAACTTCAGTGCCCTTGTGAGCCATATGGCATTCCCTTGCCCTTTGCAGTATTGAAAAATCATGTAATCTCAAAGAGTGACAGTGAGGGAAAGCTGCAGTGTTTCCTTTTTTCCATACCAGCCCAGTTGTAGGAGGAACTGGGTTTCACTCCTTTGAAAGGCTTCTTCAGGTGTCATCTGCTCTGCACTCTGGGGAATTCACATCATCATCTGATCATGAGCTCTTCTGGGATAGCACAGTGAATTTGAGTGGGAGGTGTGTGATACACTGTAGGTGACTGAATTAGTGAAAACATTCACATCCAGATTTTTCTAGTGTCAGTTTACATTATAAGAATAGCTTCTTGTTGCTTGGCTCCTGTACAGTATCTTGGGTTCAAATCATGTCTGAATAAAGTTATATGGGCAAATTGAGACAAAGTTTCAGTGTCTGATTTTCAACACAAAATGTTACTTCTTGATGTTAAGGATTCCCCACTCCCCCAAGAACTAATCTGGCTTTTCTTATTATCGTGTTATTATCCAACATTGAAATCGGGAGTTTTTTCCTGTGTTATAAATTATCTCCTCAGTATTATTCTCTAAAATATTGGGACTTTTAAAATGCAGAAATCTTGAAAGCAGAAGGCAGCAATGACAGCTGCTGTTAGGTTGAAGCAAGCTATGAGTGCAAAGCATTAAAGGGCATGTTTGCAAAAGAGTTTTAAGAATTTAAGAAATTATTAGATGTTCAGTGATCTTCAGCTGGAGGGCTTCTATACTTCCCCAGTGAATAGTGAAATGCTATGTCAGGGCATATGGTGCTCATCATGCATTTTAATGCAAATCTGAGCCTGTTTACCCCTTCATACAGCTAAGCTCTGGCCTGAAGTGTTTTCAGAGGGCTTAGATAACTCTTGCAGCATCTCAGCTCTGCGGATGTGGTAAACTTATGCTGAGAAGCTAAAACAAGCACTGGGGATGGCATTATGGTAACTGCTGCTATTTTCCTCCAAAGAAATCATGTGATTATACATGTGTACGTATTCAAATTTAGCATCCTTCTGTTTCAAAGAGCTGATTCTGTGCAACAACTATTTTTTTTAGATGACTTCTACACATTTGCTGTGTTGCACCCACACTTTGCAGAAGAATATCTCTATGCTGATCAGATGGGAGCTGAGAGCGGCTTTGAGACTTCATCTCTTTCTGCTCCTAATGGTATCTGTACTGACTTCAGCCCTGACAACAGTGGAGATAGAAGGAAGCCCTTGCAGAAGAAACTGAATTAACACTACAACTGTTACCTTCCTCTCCTGGTGAGAGGGTTGTATTTTCTTGGGATTTTCATAAGTCACTCCAGTTATACAGCAAATACCAGTTTTGTGTGTGTTCTACCTGAATACCATCCTTTGACTCATACATGCATATTTAACAATATGTTCCAGGTTACTTGGGGAAAGGTGTTGTTTTTTTCTTTTTTTTTTTTTTTTGGAAAGGTCTTTGAAAGGCAAAAATGTGAATGTGCTTCATTATTAATGTTCATATTTAAAAGGAAGCGGCACAACTTATTTATATTCCATTGGCTAGTTCCATGTACCAAGTGTCGCACAAACTGTGCATGTATAAAGAAACTGTAGCTACTATGGTGTAAAGTGCACTTTGGTGATTAGTGTTTTCCCTAGTTATGGGGATGTTTCTTTGGGGCCAAACTTTGCTGTCCATATCTGAATAGTCAATCTTGTTGGTTTCGCTGGGATGATTCTCCTGAGCAAGGCAAGCATATTTTGGCCCTTTGTTTTGGTTTCAGTGAACAGTTTGGAAACAGTAATGCAAAAACTTGCTAAGGATTACTTTGTACTTTTATTGCTGAGTGACAAAATTGTTTCTCTTTCCATGGTAGAATGAAAAGGAAAGGGTCCTTATCCCTCACCCCAACACTTTTCTACTGTAATCTTCCGGATGCAATTAAACATGAATTCTTTGCAAACTGACATGCCACATACTGTTTGAAAATACATAACTGAACTGTTTGTGGTTTTCTCTCATAACCAATTCAAATCATGTCCACACAACATTTTATGGGGGACGTTTACAGAGCTATATTTGATTTAGATTTATCAGGAATCACAGGTTTCTTTTGTAGCAAGCCTGTACAGATAACATAGCATAGAATACATAATGAAAACTTTGGTGTATCAGCACAAGTTGGAAAAGATTGCAGTCACTTCAGAGGCCAAGTCAGCAACAAGTTGCAGAACGTCCTGAAGAAGCGCTTGTTAAATCTCCATAGCAACATTACATATACTTCATAGAACATATATGAAGCTTAGAATAGTTTAGAACTGTTAAAAAAAACCACCACACTTGTATTAGTCATACTTATGTTTCCTTTTGTAAAGCCAGATGCCTTAACTGCTACTGGAGGTCTCAGAGAAAAATCTAGATTATTATAAAGCCACAGAGCTTCATTGGTTAGGAAATGTGACAAAAGCCTCAAGGAGTAGAAGGGAGGACTGTCACAAAACAACTGTGATGGCAACTCCATTTCCAAACAAAAAAATCTTCTAAGTCATTTCTGACTAGTTTTGTAGGATTTTGTGCATGGAATACTATTGAGATTTGAGTCTTCCAGAAAGGAATTTAAAACTAGATTTGAAAGGGAAGAATTTTAGCAAAGGACATCTATTTGTACCAAATGCTTTTATAACTATTTTTAAATAGCAGGAGGTGTTTTAAAGCTCATTAGGGTATTGGAATATGTCCTTAGAAATCCCTGAACTGTATGTGGCAGGTCTCCAAACTGGAACTGGCTTCAATAAAGAGGGTAGGAGGAAAAAATGTAAGAAAATATGCTTTATGGGGGTATGTGGAAGTAATAATTAAATTGTTGATTTATCTAGATAACAAAAGCCAAGCTCACAAGACGGCAGCAGACTGGCTGGCAAGATTTGAATTAAAACTGATCATGAAAAATAGGAGGAATTGATTGAAAAAATAAGGCATATGAGAAACTACACTTAAGTAGGAATAGTCAGCTGCACAGAGGAGGGAGTGAGTATTATTACTGTGCTATATCTTGAGGCAGGGATGGCACAGAACGTCAAACTGAGCACTGTTAACTCTTGGCTGCAGAAAAGATGCTCATGATGGGGGATGCATCAGCATGTGGCCTGTGAGAAGCAGGGTGGTATTTCTGCATTACCAAGATGTGATAAGGTCTTACCTGAGGTACCTGTTTATATTGGGGCACCTCAGAGAGATGGGGTGTAACTGAATAAAGTCTGGAGGACAGAAAGTACTCAAAGAGATCGAAAGTGTCCTTTAATCCAAAGAAGAGGACACTGAAGGAAGATGTGAACAGTCTTTATATATGGAAAAAGTTGCTATAGAGGAAATAGGAACACTCTTCTTCACAACGATGGTAGATGCTGGCTATTAATTGAAAGGCAGGTTAAGCATTAGGAAAAGTCTCTTACACCTTGTTAAGCTAAGGAGAAGGGTTCTTTTAGGTGGGGTGAACAGCCTGCCTTCCTTCACTGGAGTTTTTGAAAACAGAAGAGAGCTCCAATAGAGACACTTGATTTTGTTGATCAGGCCCCAGGGAGATGTCCCTGAGGTCTGTTTTCTGTAATTATACAGTATGTAAGGGAAAGGAGGTGTAGTCTGGACATATTGTATCTCTGCAAGACTATGGCACATGGCTCATGCTGGCTGTCTAAGATAGTTATCTTTTGCTTTATATGTGAGCTTGGGAATTTGAGAATTTCAGAATGCAGGGAATGAGAGAGAGTTCCCCAACATGTGTCTGGAAAGAAGAAAGAGGTAAGCTTAGAATCCCGTGGACAACTCTGAAGTGAGAGAAGCTCCAAAGAAAGAGATATATTGACCACATCTGTGAAAGAGCAAAGAAAGCTGATTGAAGTTGGCTAAATATGAGTGTGTCTGATTTGCACCTACAGTGTGAGTAACTTGGGGGTCTGTTTTATGAAAGCTCATAGGTTCATTGACTTCTTTATTTTTATTTGTGAGGTATTTTGTTATTGTGATGAGTGTAATAGCTGTACTTCTGTGCACCTAAAGTGTACAGAGTGCATTGAAGGGTGCTGCACCCTGTAGTAGATGGGTCCTTAAACAGGTGCCACATTGTGTGGTGAAGAGGCACTGAAAGTCCCGTGCACCAGTGAGCTCAGTCCAGAGCTGCTGCTGGAGAAGGCTGGTGACCAACACAAGTCACAAGCAAGTATTCTTGGTGGATTAAAACTCATTTTAAAATTGGTGGATTAAATAATTAAAAAAAAAAAAAAAAGGCCTAAGACAAAACAACCAATTCTGGAAGGAAATGTGATTCTCCCTGTTCTGAGAAGTTACTGAATGAGATAAAGACATAATAGGAGGAATGACAGGATGAAGGATCAGCCTGCATGGAAACATTGTTAGATCACACATCATGTCATGAAAGCCGAGATGAATTAATATAATTCCATTAATTTTAGCATTTATAGTATATAATATGAGACTGCCTTGTAGTGAGAGAGAAGCCACATTACCACAGGGTGGTGAACTCAGACTCTTGAGGGCTGAGGCCTGTAACACATCACATGCCTGCAGCAACACTCTGATTACAGCTCATCCATCAAACCCCAGCTGCTGAAGTGTTTCAGTAGTTCCCAATGAGAGGCCTTTTTAGAGGCATCTGACTGTGGAGCAGCTGGATTGTGACAGTTGAGTTTCAGTGACTTGATGCAAAGTCAGAGTAGAAGTGAAAACTTCTTATCCCCTTCACCAAACATTGGCATGTAAATGCTTTCCATTAAAATGTTACTGGTTTTATAGGCAGATCGGTATGTTTTAATAGGTAGTATCAACACTCCCTAAATTTACAAGGAGACATATGCAGAAATTACTTTGGTTCTTAGCAACTATTTAACTTAAATGATCCTTACACAAAAAATGCAGGGGTATGAGGGCATTTGATATTTCTGATGAGCATTTTTGTACCCTTATGTAATACTGCCATCCCTTGTGCCAGTAGAGTTCTTTCATCAACCTGAATTTTACATATTGTATGAGATACCCAGCCAAGGCTGGGTATCTCTTCTCGTATCCTGAGCAAGTATTTGAAGTTACCCAGAAAACCACAAAATCCAAAATATCTGAAGTTTCGGGGAGTTGGTTTGGTTTTTTTGTTGTTTCATTTAAATATTTTCAAACATAATGAAACCCCACTAGCAGCAAGCAAATGCTTCGTAGGTGCAAAGCATGTTTAAACCATTGTCTCTAGCATGGTATGGCAAGTGTTATTACAGATTTTTTTGGGGAGTCTGTTGCTGTTGCAGATAAATTTAAAATGCTTCACAGGAAATTTATAGGCCTTATGAAGAAACTAGGCTGTACACTTAATATTATATTTGTTAATTAATTGCACTATGTGTTTTGATGCGTTTATTTTAGCTAGAATGATCTAGGGGTGATAAATACCAACCAGACATGTGTGCTTGCTAATCCCATTTTCAAGGTATAAATCCTTAGGTCACAGGGGTTGAAAAGGACACGTGTGCAGTAGGGAAGTGATGCAACCTATTTAGTGACACAGCTGCCAGAAGTAAGTAGCTAAGTGTCACACAGAGCTCATTATTAATATCTTCATGCAGGCTGAATACCTTTGTTAGCTAGTTTAGGCATTTGGGTGGTTGGAGTATTTTTGTATTCATAACATGCAGTAAACATTTTCATGGAAAAGTCATTGTTGCACTTCAACATCTGATAAATTTTTAAAGCAGGTGTGGTTTTATTTATTTATTTATGAGTTCCCTGATAAGTTCGTCTTTGGTATTTCCATTAAATTATTCTTCCTACTTTTATATGACCATGTGGTAGCTATAGGTTTTCATATTAACTGTTTTAGTCACCTTCTGCTCTCTGCTCCTTCAAAAATAGCATTCTCATTAAAGGACAATTTTTAAAAAAGTTTTTTTTTTAATTTAAAAAAAATCCAAACTTGCCCTGACTTTAAAAATACTATAGTTGCAGAACTCCAGTAGCACGTACTGTCGATCCTGTGATCTCAGAAAAAGAAAACCCCTAAGCACAGCTTTACGTATGTTACAGAACTAAACTAGAGTGGAGAGAAAACAAAATTCTGATTAAAAATTATGACCAACTAAGTTCAATTTTTCTTCAGGTCAGAGTGTGGGTCATAAGACTTTCTGAAATGTTGCATTTTACTTAATGTGAAGCCTCTGGTTTTTTCTCTAGCAGAGCTTTCATGAGTGTTCTAGAAATAGGAAATTACAAATACACTGGCCAAGAGTTCTACATTAGCAAAATTCAAATTTGCCTCCTAAAGCTATATTGAGGCACAGAAGTTTCCTGTGAATCAGGCACTTCAAATAGTAGCCTAAAACTACTTTTTAGGCATGTGAACTTCAGCTGATTAGGAAAACTTAAATTAACAAATTATTCTGAATAAATCATTACCAAAAAAAGGAAGAATACAAAATGGAAAGTAAGAGTTATCATCAGTGCCACTGATAATTAGTTACTAATTAATTAAATTATTAATTTATCAGCCCAGCAAAACTGGAAGACCTTTTTCACATATGAGCAGGAAGGCTGGCATGGTCATTCAGGTAATTTTGCTATCCTGACTAGGTAGAATTTAAGCTAGGTGGTTTTTACTCAGAGGGTGATTTCTTGAAGGTACTGCAACATCCCAGTAATGTCTTGGTCACTGGCAGTGTAGACAATGAGGTTTCATCTTCTCACTCTGCCTTTTTTCTTTTAATTATGGAGAAAAGTATTCAAACCATGACAGGAATCCTGTAGGATCTTCTTACAGGTAAAAATCCTCCAGCACCACCTCAGAGGCACAAAGGTGATCATTCTATGGAAGAGTTACGGTGGTGAACTGGGTATACAGTGCTGGTCACCAACACCTTGTGGTCAATGCTGGTCAGTATGACCATGTATAAATGGCAATACTGAGAGAACACAGCAGCAAACAGGGCATCCTTTAGATGTGTTTGGACTTGGGTCTCTGAGTATTTCCTGCATAGTGGTCAAGTCGAGACAGTTTCTTTCTCTAGGAAACATTTCAGGCTTCTTTCAAGGTAATAATTATTTTGACTTCTTCAAGTGGAAGAGTGATTTGTTTTGTAGAAAGCGGCTTCTTTTTCCCCAAATGGTGTGATGTGCTTTATCATGTGTGATGTGATTAAACTGAAGTGGGTGATACCAAGAGAGCAGAGGATATATAGAGGCTTATAAAATAGAGGGTTTATGTTTCTGTGAGATATGCTAACACATTTCTGCACAGTAGTTGACACTGCCTAGATTGTCTTGCAAGTTCATTATGCAAAATCATTTTACTAGTTGTGTGGTGGCCATGGCTGTTTATTCCACTTTCCTTAGCAGGGTGGCAGAGCAGAGTACTCATGTGCGGGCCAACTTTGAGGTATAGATGTATTTGCTGTGTTCAAATGATCAGTGTCCGGGAAGAGAAACAGTAGAATCACCTTAGCACTGATTGCACCTCAGTAAGTTATTCCTGTTATGTAACTTAGCTCTTTGGGGTATTTTTTTTATTAACACAGTTGTCATGCTTTATTCTGAGCTAAATTGAACAGAGCCATATGAACATCAGAGCTCACTTGAGATAGCTTGGGGATCTCAAAAAAGGTGCTATATGATAATCTGTTGGTAGAGTGTTACATTTCAGTTTTTTTACTTTGACCAAAAATGTCAGAAGCAAGAGAAAAAAGTTATGACTTCTGTAATACTCTATTTTTATACTGTCAATGGGGTGTTATCTAAGAGTGCCAGTTCTGAGCCAAAGTCAGCTGAAGAAAAATCAGCCTGAACTTCTGATTCTGAACCAGCAAGTAGAAAATTCCATCCTTGCCCAGCATGGCAGCAAAGCTTTCACTCTGCAGCTGGCCTTTTCCCACAGTAAAGAAGGATCTTTTCTGCCTCTTGAGCTGGTGAATTCAGTTTACTATATCCCTAGTTCTTGGTTGTGCTGTCTGTTCTTTGTAAGTTTGTTGCAGCCAGAGGGAGACCCTGCTGCCTCTTAAGCTGAAGTGACATTCATGGACTTTTCTCCCTGAGCCAGAAGCAGCAGGTGAAAATTCAAGTCCTGTTCTGGTAATGCTACGCAAAACTAAAAGCTCATGTACTATTTTAGCTTGTGCCTGCCATTAGGTACAGAACTGCTTTTTCTTTTCATACATTTCAACCATTGCAGGTGTGTCCAGGTGACAGCAGGTGTGAAAGAGATTATGAGATTCTCCTTGTTCCTATGAGCAACAAGAAATTAAATTTAGAAGTATTAGAAGTTTACAGTGAAACCTTAAGTTGGATTGACTCCTGACTCGCTATATATATATATATATCTATCACTTTCAGTGTGAGCCTGTTCACTTCCATGTTCTAAATGCAGGATCTATAAAAGTGATTGCAAACAAAGTCTCCTCATGGATACCGAAGAAAGCTGACGCTCAGACACTTTTCATCCTACCATGGTACTGGAAATGAAATTCATCTGACAATAGGTTGTTTCTCAGTCTATGAATGTACATGGGGAAAACCCAAATACATGTCTTTTCTTCACTATCCAGCATGAAGACAATTTTGTATTTTAAATGCTGAAGAAATAAACTTTGAAAGATCTTTTATGGCCCAAGTATATATTTTTTTGTCCTATGTTTTCTTTTATAATGAACTTCAAGCAAAATATTTCTTATATTTCAAACAGGACATTTAGGTTAGCCAGTGCTGTATTTTCCAGACAACGGAAGCAGTTTTAAAGTCAATGTCTAAAAATGAAATTGTGTTTTTAAATATGTGAATTAGAATTCCTTTAAGTTAAACATGTCTCCTTAGCAACTGTATATACTTAGACAAAAAGCAAATCCATTGCAGCTGCTTATCTCTATAGTTGTTTGTATTTGGTGATTTGTTTATATTGCTTTTTCAGATTACTCTAAGGGTATTAAGAGTCCATGTAAATCAGCAATGTTAGAAATAGAAGTCAGAAGTAAATTTCTTTAGAAGTGATAGAATTTGTTTCCTGGAAGAGGACCAAGAGTAAGCATCAGCTAACCTTGTTTTATGTACTGTACTACTTAAATGTTGCAGCATTATGCTGAAAGTATTTGACATCTGTTCAATGGGACCACTTTCTAAACCTTTTTGTAATTCCCAGCATCTCTCCAGGTGTGTGAGACATTTCTAATTTGATCACAGGTACTAGTTCGTCTTTTTTTGGAAAAATAAAATTGAATAATCAACAAGCTGAGAAATAACTCAGAAAATAATAGTTTTGATCTCTGCTGTTGAACTTGCATTGAGGATATAATTTTTATATTTTGGAGAAAAAAAAAGATTGCTGTTGTTTTGAACACACTTAACTTTAAATGCAAAACCGAAAAAGTTAACACTGAAATGATCACATTTTGGAATTTTCTTGTATTTCTACTGAATCCAAGTTAGGCACTGCCATGAAAAGGATGCTTTTAGTTGGAAACCTGTGTTGACAGAGCAGGAAGCTGTTTTGTAGGGCCTCACTTGTGAGGTATCACATGGTTGTTCCATCAATGGTACAACTTCTGTTGCTGATTTCAAGGTTGCTCAAGCAGACCTGATGTGTTTAAAGAAAAAAAGGGTTTTACTGTAAGAGCCCTTGGATGTGCAGTGTAAATCTGTAACAACATATAGTGCTACTGGATAAAAATTATCTAAATGCATATTTTCTGCTGTAAATTTCCCTCATGTGGTTCCAATGATATGTGTACATAGACTATTACCTTTGCACTGAACTGACTATACGTCATAAAATGAAGAGCAAAAACAAGTATTGTACTAAAGATGACCATACCTTATGGCTCCAGTTGTGGAAATAACTTTTGCAGAACAAAAGGTATAGCTTCAGTGTTATAAATTTGATTTTTATATTTTTATTAACATGCATGGAAGACTAAGGATAATATTTTTTAAAAATGAACTTGGTTTTTGTACATTTTTTCAATGTCTAAAACTGTATGATTTAACGTTACCTCTGAATGCCAGTGATCAGTAAATTTTTAAAGGAAATACCTCAATTCGAGCATTCTTCTCATGTTACTTGTCTGATAGGTTGAAATGGACTATAGGGTGTGATGAAGTGAGCATATGATATAGGTGCTTAAACTGTGCTATAGAAGGCATATGATGATTTACTGAAAGGGACCTAAATGATACACTACAAGTGTTGAGTGCAGTTACACAATCATGGCTCATTCTGCCCAACTGGACATTTTCCTCATGAATGGCTTGTACATTAAATTTTCAGCGTGAAGCCAAATTAAAATATGAAACAAAAAATACTTGGTTTCCTCTGGATTTCTTTTTTTCAAGTCTTTTTTATGAAACAACAGGGTTTACAATAAGGGAAAGGATGCAAACCATAATTGTGAGTAAGACTGAGTCTGTGTATGTTTAGGCATGCTTTGTTGATGTGTGTTCTCTGTGTCAGTGTGTGTAGGAAAACAGGGTTTGTTTACCTGACAACTGGGAGGATGAAATATAGGAGTTTAAAGGGGGAGGGAGGAAGGGATAAAAAAAAAAAAGAGAAAGAACAATATCCCTCTGTGAGAGCGATTGTCTCCAGTTCTATTTTGTCTGCTTAAAGAAGAACATTGGAAGATCAAAAAATATTCAGAAAGAGCGCTCCAGAATTCTGGGAGAGTAAGTCTGTCTAAATTAGACTGAATTAGCTCTGGCTACATTTTTTTATCCAGGAAACAGACATGAAGGGATCCAACACTCCAGACATCTATATACCTGAAAAATTGGTAATGGAGGGTGGAAAAAAGGCATCCTGAGGTCCAGTGGGTGTAAGCTGAACCATTAATAGGAACAGTATCAAGAATAAGAGCAAAACACTGAGGAAGCTCACCAGAGCAATAACAGACATTCAGGATGATATGAAGATTTCAAGGGAAGACTTGCTAGTGTTTTACTTAATGTTATTCTCTAATTTCAAGTGATGGAATTGTTGTGGTTGACCTCAGCTGGCAACTAAGAACCACGCATCCGCTTGCTCACTTTCGCCCACCCCTGGTGGGAAGAGGAGGAGAACTGGGGAAAAAAAAGAAAAACCTGGGGATTGAGATTAGAACAGTTTAATAGTTGAAATAAAATAAGATAAAATAATAATGAAAAAGGTGACAACAAAGACAGGAATAAAACCCAAGAGAAACAAGTTATGTACAGCGTAACAACTTACCACCCTCTGACCAATGCTTATCCCCTCACTGAGCAGTGATCAGCCCCTCCCAGCAAATCCCCCCAGTTTATATACTGGGCATGATGTTCTATGGTAAAAAATATCCCTTTGGACAGTTCTGGTCAGCTACCCTCGACATGCTCCCTTCCAGCCCATTGTGCACCTCCTCATTGGCAGAGCATGGAATTCATCCCATAAATGGGTTTGCCTTTGCCCGAGGCAGGAGTAACCCAGACTGCTTTCCCCAGCGTATTTTTTACATGCATTATAGGAACTTTATCACCTTCCACGTGAAAGTACATAAAAGTTTTGATGGGGTAGGGCCAGCCAAATTGGCAGATCCCCTGGTCTTGAACCACATGGCCTGTGCTAAGTGTATCCCACTGTTGGAAGATCCCACCTTGTTCTGCCTCTTCCTCATGTTCTTGTGGTGGCCTCACTTTGTTCTCCTTTACTAAACAAGGTGACTTTTGCATCCGTGTCTTCTCGTGTACAGGGGCAGCCGATACCAGCATGGGTTGGTTCTCGGGGCCGGGTGCCGTGCCTGTCGCTGGGGTCGGAGTAGCTGCAGTGCCTGTTCTCTTGTCCTCAGGTCCAGAGACCTTCTTCTCCCCTGGAAGGTAATGAGTAAGGCTGAAGAGGACTCAGTAGGCCTGGGCCAGACCCCAGCATTTTGCAATCATTTGTGTCTCTCTGGAATAGCCAGGGCACCAGCATACTTCTTCCAGATGTTTTACTAGTTTTTCCACCGTCTGCACTTCTTCAAGGGTGAAGTTCCGATACATTGGAGCTGCCCACTGATAATAATGATGGTTATCACAGTCACACAGAATCCATTCGGCTGGAACAGGCATCTGAGATCATCGAGTCAGACCTATGACATCAGCCAGGCCATGGCACAAAGTGCCAGGTCCAGTCTTTCCATAAACACCTCACAGGGATCCATCATCCAACTCCATCTCGCTGGGCAGCCCACTCCAACATCTAATCACTCTTTCTGTGAGGAAATTCCTCCTGAAGTACAACCTAAACTCCCACGTGCAGCTTAAGACTTTGTCCTCTCATCCTGTAACCTGGGAGAAGAGGCCAGCCCCCACCTGCCTACGCCCTCCTTTCGGGAGTTGTAGAGAGCGATAAGGGCCCCGCAAGATCCCTTTTCTCCAGGCTAAACGCCCCCAGCTCCCTCAGCCGCTCCTCATGGGACTGCTGCTCCTTCACCACCTTCACTGTCCTCCTCCGGACCCGCTCCAGCCGCTCGCTGTCCTTGGCTCCGGCCCGGNGGCGGATCCCGAGCGGGGCTGCGGCGGGGGGCGGGGGCGGCCGCCGCCATCGGCACTGTCACCATGCTGAGCCGCAGCTCCTTCACCAGCCTGGTGGTGGGCGTGTTCGCCGTGTACGTGGCGCACACCTGCTGGGTCATGTACGGCATCGTCTACACGCGGCCCTGCCCGGCGGCGGCGGACGGCGCGGCCGGGGGATGCGTCTGGCCCTACTTGGCTCGGAGGCCCAAGCTTCAGGTGAGCGGGGTGGGCACGGCCCTCGGCCGCTCGGCGCACCGCCCGGGGCACCTCGGCGCCGCCCCTGCCCTCTGTCCGTGCCCTCTGACCCCGCTGCTGGCCCCTGTCCCTGCTCCCTCCCGGGCCAGCCGCTCCCAGCCCTTCCGTAGCGCTGGGCCTTGTGGAGCGCTCCCTTGGCTGGTGCACGGGTAGGACTCGGGTTCGTGCTTTTTATTGATTTCGTGGATCTGCTGTCACACGCGTCCTGGTTAGAGCAGCGTTGCGGAAGAAATGCTGGGCTGTTTTGTCTAGAGAAAACTGAGCAGTCTTCATTACTTCGTATAACTATCTCAGAGGATGGGTGCCAAGGGGATGGTGCCAGACTTCTAAGTGGTGCCTGGCGACAGGCTGAGGAGTAATGGCCACAAACTAAAACACAAGAACTCCCACTTCAATATGAGGAAAAACTTCATTATGTTGAGGGTTGTAGACCACTGGTGCAGGCTGCCCAGGGAGATGGTGGAATCTCCCTGTCTGGAGACATTCCAAACCCATCTAAATGTGTTCCTGTGTTACCTGCTCTAGGTCAGCCTTGGCAGGGGGGTTGGACCTCCAGAGGTCCTTTCCATCCCTGACAGAGACCCTTTCCTTTATTGACAGGGTCTCTGGTTCTGTGAAATGGCTCCACTTCCTTCAACTTCCAGAACAGGTCATCCCATTAAAATGTATTTAGTGGCTGTGTTTCTGCTCCCAAAAGGAGCTGCAAGACTTTTTTGAGTACACTATTTTCTTTCCCTGTGTATACAACCTTCCTGCCACTGGGAGAATTAGTGAAGCTGAAAGACAGCCCTGTACTCTAAACGTAGAGATGCATGAATTTATTTCCATACTCTGAAATTCTCTGTGCTGTGTTTTGATTTCAGTTAAGTGTGTACACTACTACAAGGTCAAGCATTGGTGCTGAGAGTAATATAGATCTCGTTTTGAATGTGGAAGATTTTGATATTGAGTCCAAATTTGAAAGGTAAGGATCTGGACCAGTAGTATCCAAGGTATCAGAGTTCTTTGTTGAATTCTGAAGTGTGCATCCTAACTAGGAGTTATGGAAGGAAGTATGCATGAAGCCGAGGTAGATTTCACTATTAGTTAGCTTGGATCAGCCTGCTGTTCTCAGCCATATAGGCAAACGTTTTGCAGAAGTGTGCCTTGCTTATAATAGTAAAAATTACTTTCCATTCAGAAAATCTAAAGACAAATGTGCCTGGAAATGCTTGAGACTTGCCTCTAATCACATGGTTAGGACACTGGCAACACGTTTTGTTTTGTTCTTAATTGCTGTGGCTTCAGACCTGGAACAGGACTGCTAAAAATCACACGAGAAAACGTTCTTTTCCGATAGTCTGGGGTTTGGGGATCTTCTGAAGGGATATTGCCAAGACTGTGCCCTTAGAGACATTTTTTAGTAGAACACTGCACTCTACATATGCCTCTGAACAATAAAAATGACTGGAACTACTTGTTTTGTTCTTCATATTTGCTGTCTCACTGTTGGTTTTTTGTTTAAAATAATTGCCCCATTCTTGACTCCCTTATCGTAGTCTCCAAGGTTATTTTACACTGTTCATTTTCTATGACTAAAGAACTTGTTGGTTACCGTTTAAGTCATATTGAACTTCATCTCTGACAGACCTTATAAGAATTGTTCTACTGATGGGGTCTACCAAGGCATTGAAAGTATTCAGAGCAGAATAAACTGAGCAAGACTACAGGAATAGAGGAGGCATTATGCAAGGGTGCAAGTGGGATGATTTCTTGGCAGGTACAAGGAGAGTGAATTCATGGTTTGGGGCTCCAGTTTAGAGTTCTGTGCTTGGCGTGCCATAGCTGAGAATATTTTTTTACTAATGCAAAGTGCATGGCAAAACTTTGTGATCTTCTTTTTAAACTTTGTATCGTGTATACAATCTGTGATGCATCTTCAGCACATGAAGGCTGTTTTTTTACAAGTGCTGTCATAATTTTGGCCCTGTGACCTCTCAGTAGAGGAAAGCATCAAAAGAACTGATGATACAGTCCAATGTTATCTAGGGCAATAGAGTAGGGAGTGGACAAAGGTTAAACTATCTTAATGTAATAGTAAATCTTTGGAAATGCATATATTGTCATATGTAAATACGTCATATGTAAATAAAAAATTACCCCGTCCAGCTATGGAACATGTTAGCCAGAAGTAATTGTGTTCCAGGCAACCCAAATGTTTAGTAATAGCTAAATATTTCAGCATGTGCTGTGTCATCTCATAATACCTTTGTTTTGTATTTTAGGACAGTGAATGTCTCTGTACCAAAGAAAACCCGAAATAATGGCACATTATATGCATTTGTATTTCTTCACCATGCTGGCATTTTGCCTTGGCACGATGGTAAGCAGGTGCATATAGTAAGCCCTCTGACCACGTACATGGTCCCCAAACCAGAAGAGATTAATTTGCTCACTGGTGAATCAGCCACACAGGTAGGTGTGTGTTCAATCTGTGGAAGAACATCTGCAAAATAAGTAATTTCTTTTATAGACATTTCTAGTGTTAGTATCTGCTGTGCTTGCATCTTTAAAGTAAAAAAATCAAAATCCTCTTTTTGATTATCATGCTAATAGCAGACCACTCAGCAGAGCAGAGGCAGAGCTCTTTAAAATGCTGGGTAGTTATTAAAACACATCCCTAGTTAACAATAATTGCTTCAAGGATTCATTGCTTTTGTTAGAAATACTGTATTGCTCTGTAGCAGCATGGTGCTGCTTGCTGTAGTGAATTGAATTCATATGAAGTAATATGCTTTGCTGTTGTAAAATAGCAGAATAAGATATGAAGACAAACAGGTAATGTTTGGTTGATCATCCACATCCTTTTGATTGTTTTGAAGTAACATGTGGTTACTGTATAGTCCTGATTCCAAAGTGATTTTTTCTTATTAGTATCCACATTCCTAAGTATGAAGGTTAATTAGATGAATACTCCTTCTTGACAAACAAGGTTGTGAATGGACGCTGAAGTTTTTCAGTGTCATATTGTGGTGGGTCTTTAAAATCCATTCTGTCATATTTGAGCAAAATACTTGATCTGGTCAAAATTAAGGTAAATTGTTTCTTAGCAGGCTTCTGGTTTTTGATACAGTTAATGACTCCCTGGATTCTGTGAGTTAGATTCTTACCCTGTTCAAAATTTTACGTTGGTTAGCAGTATGTATTTTTATTCTTTTTTTAAAGCAAATTGAAGCAGAAAGACAGACCAATGCCCTGGATGAACCTGTCTCTCACTGGAGGTCAAGACTAACCTTAAATGTCATGGTGGAAGATTTTGTGTTTGATGGATCATCGCTCCCTGCTGATGTTCACCGTTACATGAAAATGTAAGTCAATGACATAATTCTGTCAGATATGTTATTATAAACTTATGGCACAATTCTTCAAAAATTCTCCTTGACCTTCTTTAGTATTTTATGTTTAAATGGGCACCTAGAGATAAGAACAGATGCTCTTACTGCTTGCATTTTGGTACTGACAAATTGCTGCTAAGATATCATGTACTAGAAAGCCTTATTGGAGATACCTGGTTCTTGGGCCGCTCAGAGTTTACTTTTCCTGTGTGGAGTTACCACGGTAAGGCAAAGCAGGGCTACAAAGACACAAGTAAAATGCTACAGCAGACCCCAAACCTATTTGTTCTACAGTTGTCCTTCTGGCCTTCAGAGCAATTGTCATCCCTTGACCCTTTCCAATTTTCCTTCATCTACTAGTTATCTGTACAAACTGGAAGTGCTGAAGAGGTACAGCTGATCTCCTAAGATATCTTTTCTTTTTTCCTCCTTATGATTCGCTTTATTTTACTTTGACAGTGTGAGTTCCTATGTTATGTCATTTTCTTCAAGAAAATACTAACAAACTGGGATGGGTTTTTAGGCCTCTAGGTGCAGGCAGTAGCTTCTGCTCTCAGCTTGCTTCAATCCCTTCCAGTATCAAGCATATAAGTAGTACTGTATAGGCTTGTGCTGCTCTATGGGGATGCCTTTCTCTACAAGTACCCTCTTAAATCCAGAAGTAGTTGGTTAACCAGCAGACCCCAGGGTTCTAGGGTAGCTCTCCAGCCAGAAGAGATAGACCCATAACAAGAAAGGGTTGTGGGACTGGGGTTGGTGGACGAGGAAGTTTTTTCTGGTTGATTTGCATCAGTGCTGTTTTGTTATGGCATTATACAGGAAAAGAGTTTGGATATGGAATAACCTGCTGCAATTTCACTAACAATAGCTTTAATCATATTTATTACATAGAAATCTAAATTGCTTCAGTTAAATAACCAAGCACTATTTCTGAGCCTCAGTTTAGTACTTTTCTGTGTTACTGTTGCACATCGTGTGTTTAGTATGCAGTCTTTCTTAGCATGCGTAACGACTTCGTTCTTTTGTCAACAGCTAAAGTTCAACTTTCAGGCTTTAAAAATCTCCATGATGCTATTCCATAGATTTTTACTGAGAACATCAGTGTAGATAACTGCCTTTCTAGTGAAGACTTTAAGAATTTGTCTCTGTTAGGGTATTGGGCTAAATACTTTTCCAAGATTCTGACAAAGCAACTGCATGTAGATCATAATTTGCTAAATAACTTTACAGTAACCAACTTGATAGAGAGCTTGAAGGCTAGGAAGTTTTTATTGGATTCATGCATTTTGGTGAGGTGGTATAGCAGTCCAGCTGAGAGCTTCTGTAGATGGCAGAGAAGATTTCTGCTCCTTGTACAGTCCCTGCAGTAGTATCTGACCATCACATTAGTGGTCCCATGTAGGTGAGAGCATGAGACTGATGTCCTGCCAGGCACCAGTGCGTGGGGGAGATGGTGGAGGGGTGTCATGGTCACAGTAAGAGGGGGATATTTGAATCAGATACAAATACATGGCAGTAAACTTCAGCATGTTTCTCTTCCACAGACTTCTAAATTTCCCTTGGTCATGCAAAAGCTTCAGCATCATCACAACCAATTTCATTTTTATTTCTATTTGCTTTTTCTGTCTTTCTGCAGAAGAGTGAAAACAAACAAAATTTTTCAATACCGGTGTCTTTCAATGAAAGATTGATTCTAGGCTAGTGGCTAATTTCTTACTGTGTGTTAAAAGAAAATGTACATGAAAAGGTGATGGGAAATTTCTACATGGCTAGATCTGAAAGTGATGAATGAGTGCTAATTTGAATAAAAGTAGTTTTCTTTTTAGATCACTACAGTCATAAAATCCATGTTTAAACATCCTAGGGTTCAGTTGGGGAAGACAGTGCATTACCTTCCAATATTATTTATTGATCAGCTAAGCAACAGAGTGAAAGATTTGATGGTGAGTAATAGAATACCTTTAATTACATTTAACACTTTCAACAGTAATATTCAATGTTGTTTTAATTAAGATTTTCTCATAAGTTGTTTGCTGTAATGAAAAAGTATAAATGCACAAAAGGACTCAGTGACTATTTAACTTAGTGTGACCTACTGTGGTAACTGCAGAAGCTGGATCTGAGTTTTGAGACTTCTCTCTGGCAGAAGTATCTGTCAATCACTGTCTTCTATTCCACCAAAGATGTTTGGATTCCATTGCTTCTGCCTTTTCAGTGGATATGGAGGACATCACTGTAGCACCAGCAGTGGCAGGAGCAGTCTCCTCAGTAGTTTGGCTCCCTAATATGAAGAAGTTGTGTTAGCATCCCAGAGTAGCTTCTCATACCTTCTAGGCATATCGACAAGATCCACAGCTGATAGTGGAGCTACACTTGAGATAAGTCAGTACCTATTCTCTTATCTCCTCAAAATTCACTTGTGGTTAAATTTCTTGGTGCTGCTTTCTATCATGTTAGACTAACTTGAGCACCTGAAAGTTTGGTATTACAATACATCCAATGATTTTGTGCACTCAAACAAATCAGGACTTTGAAACTTCAGTAATGGAATTACAGAAGGATGAAGTTGGATGAGATTTCTGGAGATTGCTAGTCCAATGCCCCTTCTCAGAGTAGGATCACATGGTCTGAGTTTTTCAAGACCTTTTCCAGTTGAGTATTGGTTATATCCAAGGATGGAGAGGCCGCAGCCTCTATGGGCAACCTGCTTTAGTATTCAGTCACTCCAGCAGTAAAAAAAAAAAAAAAAAAAATTGTGTATTCAGTTTTTGCGCAAAAAACTCTTATTTTGTAGAAAATCGTGCAGTTCCTTTGCTACAGGTTACACATGGCAGTCCCATGTATCTAAGTCACGTTGATCTTAGCAGCTCTTAGTTAAGCCTGGCGGTTCTTTTCAGTTGTACTGACTGGAATTTGGTAATTGGAGTTACTGAGAACAACAGTCTTGGGGAGTGTCTGAAAACTGACATCTGAGTTATGCATTTTCTAGTTAGAAGCCATAGTAGATGTAAACTTCCCATAAACCTTCAAAATTGTCTCTCCAATTCATTACTTCAGCTCAGACAAAGGATTTTGTTGCTTAGCGTTCAGGAGAGTCCTTATAAATTTGTGTCCCTTCCACCCCAGATGTGTACAGCAAAATAAATTCCTGAGCATTTGTTACAACTCTTGACAGCAGATTGTTTTGTCCAGTATTTTTTTAGATATGTATTTGTAATGTCTTTATTAGTGATCGTTGTCCTTTGTTTTAAGTTTTATCACAGCTCATCCAGTCCAGTTCAGTACATTCATGTGAACTTTTAACTGGTCAAGTCATGTACCCTGTTTACAAATAAATTCAGCATTCTCATGTTACTTATGACATTGTTGCAGTTGTCGTGCATGCCACAGTTAATGTTGTAACTCACTGCCTTAGTCATTAAACATCCTGGGAAGTGCTGCAAAGACTATTCCACTAAAACCTGCAAACTTCCCCTTCAGCAGAGCCTTATGTGATGTCTCAGTAGTGACTGGCCAAACTGCTCTCAAGTCCTGCAGGAAGAGTGGTCTTGTAGTAAACACTCTGTGAGAGAATGAGGGGTAAGTGAAGAGCAGGAAAGAATAAGGAGAGAGGGTGGTACAGTTTTTGTGGAGCCAGGTTAATATTTGACTGTAAATAGGGGCACAGACAGTGTCTGTTTTCTATGCCTGACCTAAAATCATGGAGCTGAAGATGCATTTTTCCTGCTTGTGCTGGGCTGTATAGATTGTCAACTGACTCTCATTTTCATCAAGATATAGGTCTTCTGTGGTGAGTACTGCAGTTTAGAGATTGTGTTCCTCGTGTTCTGACATGTGCTTAAATGCTGTGGGTTTGGGATTGCACAGAATTTAATAAAGAGATAATTTTAAAATTCATACCACTGAACTTATTTGCACTGTTTGCACACTCTTTTGTAGTATTGATTAAGTAGAGTGCTAGAAGTAATGATACTCTGATGCCATACTGCAAGAGTAGGTTGTATTGCAGGGATTTGGTCATTCCTAGCTTTCAAAGGCTTAGCAACCATTACACTCACATTGAGGTTGTCAGGCACCTGACAGGGCACTTGTGGGCTTTAAGTTGTTTGTTGAGAAAGAATTCATTCTTCCAATCCTACCTTTATTTTAGTTTGCTTTTGGTGTTGGAGAATTCCCATCTCTGTCTTCTATTGCAATCTGATTTTCTCTCTCCACTACCCCTAATTCCTCCATAGTAATTCTTTTTCTGTGGAGAAAAATGTGCATTTGCTACATGCTGCTTACCCAGGCATTTGCAAAATTTTTGTTTCTTGTCCCTCCTCCACGGATAAAATTCCTTTTCCCTTTCTGCCATAAATGTTAATGCTGTCTTTGATAGACTGAGAAATTGAAATGAGACTAATTGAATTACGGGAATCCTTTGAAAAGAAGAAGCAGTCTGGAAGATGGTTATATAGTTTTTGGTAAACAGCTGTAGAATCTTGCCAGTGTTCTCTACAGTCAGCTGTAACCACACTTGATTTTTTGTTCATTCAGTTCAGAGATCCCTGACACTGTTCTAGTTTCTCAAGCTTTTCTCTCTGCTGTATTCATAAAACTTTCTCAGCTTCCCTTCCTCTCCCTCATGTGCCTGCATGTTCTGCCCCTGTCTGAAAAGCTTACAGGGTCTTGGGAGGGTGGTGAAACTGAGATTTGTTTGTACTCACTGGAGGAAAGAGTGAATGGGAAAATGAACATAGCCCGCAGTTCACATCGGAGTGATATAGGTGGGCAGCCTAAAACCGTGTTCTGTGTCACAAGAATCAGAAGAAGTCCATTCACCTCAGTTAGGTGTCAGCTAACTAATTACTGTAGAAATGCAGTGTAGAGTTGCAGGTCTGAGATGGGAATTATGATTAGGAGTAATTAGGAGCCTGGAGCAGTAGATCTTGAATTCTTGCAAAGAGTGCCTGCCAATCTGTTGTCCTGAGCTATCCTTGGAAATATAAAACAGACTGCCTGGACTTGTTCTGAGATAGTTGCTGAGTATTCTAACATCTGAGAGGACAAGGGGGTTTTTGTGGTTTTTTTTAAACCTGTTTGAGAGGTGGACATGGACAGCTGTCATGCAGAAGGAGCTGAGGCAATTCAAGACTTTCTTTTTCTTCCAGCTTAAGTAACATGTAGGTGATACAGTAGGATTAGCAGAGATACATTTTTTGGGCTGCAGGCAGAAAGTTTTTGTGACACCCCGGATCCCAAAGTTATCTTACTTAGCTTTAGCTGTGGTGTTTTCATTAGTCTGAGCTAGTAGCATCATCTTGCTTTCCCACCCTTTCAATTTCTCTCAAAATCAGCCTCAATGAAGTAAATTTCTGACTGTGGCCTTTGGGATACAATTTGTTTGTTGGTTGGGTTTTTTGGGGTTTTTGTATAATATTCTAGTTAGGTAATCTTAAGATACACATTCAGAGAAGAACTGTCAAGAGAGTTATCTTAAGCACACTTTTCCCACTTAATGCTTCCATTTCAGAGGCATTTGTATACAGGAATAGTGAGGTTGCTATAGGAACTTGAACAGAACAAACTAATAATTTAACATTTCCTGGAAAAAACACAAAGTCTTCAAGCATGGTATAGAAGTCCAAGATCTCATTCCCTTTAAAAAACAAACTGAGTTCCTAAAATTGTGTGATAAAATTCTAGTGTGATACTTTCTTTATTAAAAAAAAAATGAATGGAAGTAATTGCCATTTTTCTGCTATTAAAAATGAAACATCTTTTTAAAATGCAGGTTATAAATCGTTCAACAACAGAGCTACCTCTTACAGTGTCGTATGACAAAATATCTCTTGGAAAACTCCGATTTTGGATCCACATGCAGGATGCTGTGTACTCCCTCCAGCAATTTGGTATGCTTACCTTTAATAACTTTAGGCCAAGAAACCACAACTAACCCCTTAATTTGTTTCTTTTATGTACATAGATGACACTTCTTTTTCTGGATAGCTGGTGAAGAGATTTAATGCTACAAATCTTGTGTTGTTTCACCTTAAGTTAAAGATAAAAATCTATGTTGACATGTGGTAGGAAGCAAGAATACAGAGGTGAATTAACCATTTTTTAAATGAATTTTATTTGGATAGTACTCTGTAAAAGCATTAGAGGACATAATCAAGAAGAGCATTTTCACCATGGGTTCCCCTATCATCCATGGAACTGGAAAGTTGGATCTGTGGTACATAGGCTTTGATATAAGGTATACACAGCTGCTCACTGTAGCCATATATCTGCAGTGAAATACAGGCAGGCCATACTAAGTAAAATCCAACTGCTTCTCCTTGGCTTAGGCTAATGTATATTAAAGATAGAAGTATGTCTGCTAAACATAACTGTCTAGAAAGAGTCAAGTAATTGCTTGCTCAGAGTTTGTGTAGGCCATTTGTCTACCATCACCTGTCCATAATTTTTTGTGAGTCTCCTCAGAACTGAGGTGAATGAAAATGAAATTTTCATATTCCATGCCTCAGTTGTCTTGTGATAGACACAGATATCAAGACCTCCTCTGCCTGGAAAAAAGGCCTGTGTAAGATGTTGCTTGTTCCCCCAAAGTATGTAGATAATGAAACATAAGGTTTGAAATTTTCCTATTGGAGTAATTTTTGTCAGTTTAGTAGCAAAACTAAAGTCAGGTTAGTAGCAAAACTCCAAAATCACTTGAGAATGACCACATTCTTGCTGTGATGGCAAAGTAAGTTGGTGCTGAACTCAAGCACTATTGCCATAAATGCAGCATTGTGTATTTTCTGAGAACTGTGGACTTCAATCACAGTCTTGCATCTGTGACCATGTTTCTCACTGACTTTTGTTGTCCTTTACCGTGTAGTCCTTTTCTTATTTTTCAGCTTTTAATGTGAAGCTCACTCTTCCTGTGCATCAAACTAAAGTTCAGAAGCCAATTTGTAAAAGCTTTTTTTTTTACTCCTGCTCAGGCCAAAATGATTTAATGTGTCTTCCCATTTGTCAGGTGGTCAGCTTAGGTTGTAATGACACAACATGTTAAAGGCACGTTACAAAACACATTGTAATTCCATAAGTTAAAGGCTTGTGACTGATGGGTTTTGGTTTTGGGCAAGCCAAATAACTTGCCAAAATATAGGTAGGTTAGGATTTTACCAATAAAGCTTCCATCATTTTTGGAATTTGATTTTGGAGTTATGATTCCTTAACAAAACTTGTGCATGTGACATAAGATTCCTTTCATACTGGACGTGAGCATAACAGCAATGAACTGTCTGGTACTTCTTGCACAGTGACTTGTTCTTTTTTGTAGGGTTTTCAGAAAAGGATGCAGATGAAGTAAAAGGAATTTTTGTTGATACTAACTTGTACTTTCTGGCTTTGACATTCTTCGTAGCAGCATTCCATGTAAGTGGTTTTAGTTTTTAGGCAGTACATAATATGAAAAAAAAGAAAAAAGGGAGGGGTGTGTCTGACTTTCAGGTGTTTCATTTATTAAGACTTGTTCTTGAAAATAGTAATTTCAGTAGAGCAATGGAAGCATTATCTGGTACAAGTCAGCTTTATTTCCAATACAGAGTTAATATAAAAACCTTAAATAAGGCAGAAATTACCAGTCTTGACTGAAATATAAAACACTACCTTCATTATCACTTTTTTTACATTGCAGTTGAACCAAAGCCCCTAGAATTAATATGTCTGTCAACATTGGTTTCAATTTTGTGGACTTCTCACAAGGTTTATCACTGCAGTGGCATATAGCTGGGGCACCTATACTAGGGTTTGAGTCTCTGATTTCCAATCCCTGGGGAAATTTAGATCAGCTGATATAAATTGCTTCTAGAAATGTTCCTGTAAAATGTGGAGTACTCATGGTTATTTTTTTTGTTGTTGTTTGTCCCTTTCTTAGCATTGGCTTGAATCTGAATCTTGATTTTAATGAACAACTTTTTTTAGACACTGGGAACATTTTTGTAATCTACAGTTATGCTCAACACTGTTCCCATACTCTGGGAGAAATAAGAACTTGCCTGGAATGTTATATTTATACTTACATTGCACACAGTTAACTTGTTTGGAAAGCCTTAGACTTCCATGACATGTTAATTTAATTTTTCTAGTCTGATTATCAGATTGCAAGGTATTGTAGACTGGGGCAATCTTTTCTAGTACTTTTTTCTTTTGTGTTTCATTTTCCTAAATAATTTTAAAAAACCAAAACAATAACCCCCTCCCATAAAGAAACAAGCCCCACAAAAACAACTGAAAATTTCCTCATTAAAATCCACTGACCCAGGAATCTCTGGAATCTGTGTTCAGTTTTTTTTTAAGACACTGAAGGCTTAAAGGAAATACCAAAAACTATACTGAATGAAAATACTGAAGAAAATAAAAACACTTCCTACAAATAAATTGAATTCTAAAATGTCCTGGAAGTTTAAGTCAACTTAGTGACAAAATACAGAGGAAACCTGGCTTGCTGTATTGTAGGATTTTTTCCTAAAGTTTTGATATTATCCAGATGTAAATTGACTATCAATCCAATACAGAGCATTTTTAGTTTAATTTACTGTGCTTTTCCCTGGTCTCTCAAAGAGGTGTGTGGTTCCTCAGGGTCCTCATTCTTCACCCTCTAAGATGAGTTACTCTCTGTTGCATCTCTGACTTTCTTTGCATGACACTGATTTGTGCAGCATTGCAATGGTAGTATTTGAAATTCATCCTGTCATTTTGCACTGCTTTTAGAGCCTGGGCTTCTACAACAGTTTTTCTTTTTAGCTTTTATTTGTGAGTCTTAATTTTCAATTCTGAAGCTTCTAAAATGAGGGGTTTTTAATACCATGTTGAATGCGTTGTTAACATTTTCAGTGTCTTAACTAGTGTGTATTTCAAGCAAATGAGTATGTTTCTTCCTATTTGCAGCTTCTCTTTGATTTCCTTGCATTTAAAAATGATATCAGTTTTTGGAAGAAAAAGAGGAGCATGATCGGGATGTCTACAAAAGCAGGTATGGACTCGAATGCAAAGTGTTGTCTATGTTCTGTCTGTTTTATGGTGTGTGTTTTCGGTCTTGCTCTAAGTTGACACTTTGTAGGTTTACAGAGATAGCAAAATGAGATGGTTTGTGTATGAAGAAGAGATGGCTCACGGTCTGCACCGTGGTTCTAACTTTGTTAGTTCTGTGCTCAGGTATCACTTGAGTTTAAGCACTTGCATCACTACTGAGGTTTGACTGTCTTGGAATTGGGAATTAGATTAATATTGAGTCAGTTACCATGTTTTCCTTGCTGAAGGAACAGAGAAGTACTTTGAGAAAAGAATGAAGACCAGAAAAAGTTCTGTGGGTGGAGGGAATGTGCTTTCATGGGTAATGCTGTTCTGCAAGTCCCTTGTGTTCCTTGTAGATAACTACAGGTTCCAAAATATTTGTGGGTGGAAAGTGCTGTATTGTAAGCTCTTGCTTGATTTGGGCTTTGATGTAAACAGGAACAATAGAGGTTCCTTGGGTTGGGGGGAGGGGGAGGGCATGGGAGGCTTGACTTTATTTGTGTATAGGAAAGATGAGAGAAACACAGTGATCTGACATCCTGCCAAGCCTTCCTAGAAACAGATGAAGGTTTTTTCCAATTTTGATTATGAAGCAAAATCATAAACCTGGAGTCACTTGACCTCTGACACTATCCCTAATTCTATCATATTTACAGATGGATTAAAACATGTAAGGAATATAAATACCAGAGGGGGAAAAAAAGGCATTCTCATTTATGATGAACATGTTTTTATCATGTGAAGAATCCATGTATCATTTTTATGAGAGTGCATTTGTTTTTTTAAAGCAGTTGTACTGCCTTTGGCATGTGTATGCCAGAAAGTTCATAAAATTCAAAACAGTCCATGGAATTTCAGAAATAAGAGTCAGTTGCCAGTTTCAAAACTCAGTAAAGTCAAATTCAAAAGAGTTAACATTTACAAACAATAAATGAGTTTCAAATACTGACATTACATTATCTCACAGCCTTCCAGCTTCCTGGAGACAAGAATCATGAATGTAGTTCCTAATTGTACTCACATGTTGCTGAATTGCTTCAGTACAGAAGTCTTCATTAAATGTTCCGATTTTCTTTCATCTCCTGTAATAAGGATTGCATAAAATGTTCTTGTTCCCTATTTGCCCAGAGATCACTGGCTGTTTCTAGGACTACTAGATACATCAAGATGTACACAGAAGAAATTCATACTTAAATTGTGTAAGACAGAATTACAACAAATAGACCATCAGTCTTCTGTCATCTCAGCTGTTCATTTAAATATTAATAAGCCCTCCATTTTCATTTTTTCTGTCTAGTGCTTTGGCGGTGCTTTAGTACTGTGGTAATATTTCTTTTCCTTTTGGATGAACAAACGAGTTTATTGGTACTTATCCCAGCAGGCGTTGGTGCAGTGATTGAGGTGAGTTCTTAAAGCTGTAGCACCAGATACCAGTATTTGCAACAACATCCATAGTTTATAGTAGAAAAGTAATGCTAAAGTAGTTATGGAAAATTCTGCTGTAGCTTGCATGTCCTTGGCTTTCAGTGACAGAGAAGATTGTGTCCCTTGATCAAATAACTAAACCGGAAGTATCAGTTTTTTCTGGGATGGTCCAGCTGATATTGTAGAAACCAAACACAGAGTGATGCTGAGGTTCCACCTATCACGTCTCCTGATAGGCCTCACTCCTGGCCGTGCATGTATAAGCGTGTCAACAAGCCTGCATGGAAGCATTGTCAAAGAGCAGGCTGTGTGCCCACAGACAGTGCCAGGACTGAGGTGACTGGGGAAAGAAGAAAAGGAGGAGACTGCTGCCTGTGTACTAGAAGTCCACATCTAGTCAGTGGGTTGCACGTAGCACAGCTGTCTCAAAGTGACAGCAATCATACGGACAGTTCATCTCTGAGGAATTTGTCTGGCAGGAAGAACTTTTTCACAACTCGGACTTCACTCCTGTTTCTCATGCAGTACTAATAGTGACATTGATTCTGTAAGAAATAATTTTCTCACTTGTATCAAAGATAACAGTAAGGATCGTCTTTACACTATTCCCCTTTTTTTTTGTCTGGAATATATGGTGGGTGAAAAGAGAATATTGGTGTATCTAAAGTTAAACAAGTGAACCTTGTCCACAAAAAGCTTCAGTGAGTGTAGCTCTCCAGGGGAGCTGCATTGCCTAAGCTGTCAAATCTGTATAGCAGTGTGGGTACATGAGTAAATTTTCAGGTGAACTGAAACTCTTGGTTTACATTAGGGTCAGGCTGTTACAGCTGTACAGTAAGTAACCAAATAATTCAGCGGATTCGCTGATTTTTGCTTGTAGTCCACTACTGAAATGTAATGACCATGTAAGCGCCAACTTGATCACTGTTAGGAATTCTGAGGCACCTTCATCGAAGGTACATAAAAACTTGTTTGGCAGGTGACTACTGGAATTCTCTAAATTCCTGACCTGGGGTGCATGTTGGTGCTAACCCCACTTAGGCACTGCCATTCAGGTATCCTGGAACGACTACATTACTTCACTTAAATTACATCATCTGATAAAGAGACTTAATAGTGCAGGCTCACAACATTCTAATTGTTTGATATATGCCATTTGGTTTGTGTAGACACAGGCAGTATGTGCTGCAATCAGGCTGCTACTGCTCTATGCAATGGGTGATTAAAATAGGTATTCTGCAATCTTGATTCTAATTATCTGAATCCTTCATAAGATGTTCCCTTGTATAATAATCTTTTATGTGCATTTTTTGTTTTTGCTAATCACAGCTCTGGAAGGTGAAGAAGGCCTTGAAAATGACAATCAGGTGGCAAGGTTTGAGACCCAAATTTCAGGTATAGTAGGCGTTGCCCTGTTAATGATTACACTCTTGAGTCATCCATCTGTTTCCATGTTACTGTGCAATTTGACTTCTGGTGAAATTAAGACTTTTTTAAATTATAGAAGTTTTCCTGTGTACATCTCTCTATGAATAGCTTCATCCAATAGCAGGATGAGCATTTTCAAACCTGTTTCTTTCTTTGAGTTCTTTAGAAGAAGCAGCTATTTGTATGTATTTATGGTGCAAGAAACTTCAGAACTTCTCTGTCAGTCCTGCTAAATCTTTATAGGTGGGACTGTGCTACTGCCACTGAATTGGAAAGGCATTCTTAAGTGACATCATGTTTTGAAATAAGAAACTGGCTTTTTCATGAACCTGTAGGTGTAGCTTCTCCACTGTGGAACTAGCAGAAGATACGGCATGTTCTGGGGACAGTACGCTCTTAGATGATTCTTGTGGGTAAAATGAAGTGCTGAGATTGCAGAACATGCAGTGGCAAAGTGCAGTCTACACTGAAAGTTTATCTTGCTGGTAGAGGAAACAGTTGTCTAGTATTCAGTGTTTCTTCACAAGAAGCACTGGGGTTTTTGTGCTGCTTAAAGTCTATGTGTCTGGAGTGACTGGTGGCTCTGCTTGTTCCTGTGTCAGTAATCAAGGAACTGTGTTTAAGGAGGTAGAATTTCTGGACATGTGGAGATAGTCCATAACTGACCTCTTAATGGTTATAGCTTTTCACAAATGCTTCCTGTAGCTGACAGATTTTTCGCTACTTGACTTTGCTCTTGCTTTGTGAATTCTGCTGTCTCAACAGCATTTTTCTAAGCAAAGAAATCCTGGAAGTTTGGTATAAAATATGAGGCTAAAGGTTAATCTTTATGCCTACCCTATATTTAGTAGGCTGCACAGGGCAAATACATGACTCTCCTATACAGAAGCTTTTAAAAGCTTTGTTACTTGCTTAATGTAGGGAGTTGGACAGCAAATGCTTTCTCCCAGTGTTCTGATGTGATAATGGTTTTCATATGTGTTGCAGTTTGGTGCATACAATGACTCTGAAAAGAAAACAGAGGAATATGATGCCCAGGTAAGAGGGAATCCTATGACTTCGACCTACTGAGTCTGTGTATGTCACCTGTTGATTGACTTGTTTTGCACTTCTTTTCTACAAGTGTATTTTCTACATCCTCACAGTTGTCTGGTGGATCATCATTGTGTAGATGATCAGATACATTCCAATAATTCATGAAAGGAAACAGTGAAATAGTTATTTTGGTTGTTGAATCTGGTTGAGGGATTGCTCTGAGAAACAGAATTGCAAGTGACTTAACATGAAGAGAGGTCTGAAAGGGTTACCACTGACAAATTTGAAAGCTGATATTTGTACTTGTTATTTGTACATGTTATTTTTACTGAAGGAAAATTCACATGGTTCCTGATTGCTGAAAGGAGTTGAGCATAGGTGACAGCATTGGTGTTAAGTAGGAAGCTACTCTTTTAGACACTGATCTTTGTGCTGTCTCTTGGTGCCTATGCTCTAAGGTGATTGCTTGCCTGAACGGGGCTTTGGAATTCTTACCACCACTAGAAGTGGAAGCATAGTGGAAATTATAGCAGACATTTGGGAATAGAAGATGATTTTCAGGAAAAAATTATGTGGCTGTCTTCTATTTAATGCCATGAAAAATCTGTTCTTATAGAATGTGAACTAACAAGCTATTTTCCCTGTCTATTAGGCTATGAAATACTTGTCATATTTGCTCTATCCACTGTGTATTGGAGGTGCAGGTTACTCCTTGCTGAATGTCAAATACAAAAGGTACTATAACTCTATGAATTATCTTATATGGAATGGAAACTTTCCCCCGTTTTTCTACATGGTTATGGAAATCGGTTGTTAGTTTGATGCATAGTCCAGAAACTGGAAACTTCCTTGTCCTGTCTGTCTAAACCTGAAGAATATAGATGTTTTTTTAACATCCTGTAAGCAACAGGCTGTTGTATTTCACAAGTAACCTGATACTACTTCAGCATAGAATTCAGTAGCTTACATACATGTCAATCAGAAGAGGAGGAAGAAAGCTGCCATTGATGTTCAGAGGACCAGTTGGTGATAGGAGAAATGAAAGGAATTCAGTGGTTAAACCTGTCCAATAGCAGGGAGAAGCAAAAACCTTCACAAAATTATTTCCTTTGAACAAGAGGCTTCTCTGTTCCTAAATATGATAGCTACAATAGCAAGCAAGCAAGCAAAAGCATTTTTTAGAAAAGGCTCTTTATTCCTTCAGAGCCATGGACTTCCTGCAACATAGTAATACTTCAACAAGAGCTGGACACTCAATATTTCATGAACAAATGAAACCCTTGTCCCCTTTCACTCAAAATAGCTGGTTCATTTTGTGTTGGAGAGATGCAAGCAAGTGTGCAGCCATGAGACTTTGTTGTAGGAAAAATCTGCAAACACAAGCATGGTAATGGCCATGTAGGCATTTATTTATAGTCCTTAGGCCCCGATGGGATGGGATAAAACAAGCAGTAGTAGTTTTTCTTAATGTTATTTTAAGCTGTTGCTGCATACATGAGCTGTAACACTCGTACTAGAAACTGGGGCAATTTCTGGGCTATTAGAAAAGCAGTTTTTACAAAAGGTTTTTGTCTTAGTAAGCAGGTAACAAATATGCAGCATTTTAGAATTCTGTTTTTCTGACAAAATTCTTGAATTTGTTTAGTATTTCAAAATACTATATTTAAGGTATTTTATGAGCTGCAGCTTAAGGAAGTGAAAACAATTCATATAATAGAATTCTTGCCATTGTTAAATCTATAAGGAAATGTGACAGAACAAATAATCTTAGCAGTGGATTATCCTTTAATCTTGGAGGCATTTTCTGATGCATTCTTTAAATGCTTGCTGAAATGCTGCTACAACTGTAATGTTGCAGTTAATGTGTCAGTAACGCGGCAGTGCAAGTTTAATTTTAAATTATGTAACTGGACCATGACAGTTATTGGCTGTTCTCAGGGTTGCAAGCAGAAGTGTGGAATTTGATCATTGTCATTGTTTTGTTAAGATTGTGTTCCATTGAACATCTGGGAAGGTTATTAGATGTAAGGAGGAAAAAACATAGGTTCCTTGTATTTACTTTTTTTTCCAAGTACCTGCTGTTGTGGTTTGCACTGAATGGTACTTGTTGTTTGAAATTTGATAAGTCCTTACTGTGCCATATTAAGTGACTCTTTAATATTTAGAATACAGTGTTACCTTTGCAGGCCTTAATACAGTCAGGGTTCAGTGCACATATCTCATGTCAGTTATCTGATTATCAACACAGACATCTTAAAATGGTCTGTAAAAGTATAAAAACAGGTGATAAACCTCTCAAAGCTTCTTGTATGGACTGATAAGCACCGTTTGCTTAAACTACCTTCTCTGGAGCCCCTCCTAATCCAAGGAAGATGTGAGGTATTTAGTTCTTGTGTGGAGTAAATTGTAACATAGCCATTTCTTGGGGTAGTCAGCGTACATTGGTGTATAGGATGTGTTACAATTTTGGCTGAAGAGAAATATAACTGTACTCTCTTCTTTCTTTGTAGCTGGTACTCCTGGTTGATTAACAGTTTTGTCAATGGTGAGTTCCTTCTGTTCTTTTTTTCTATTCATATTTTTTCAAATGAAGGCCAAGACTCAAAAGTAGAATATTAACTGCTGTCATTTGGATCAGTGCAATGCAGAGAAATAGCCTACTATTAAATTATGACAGCGATTGAAAAAGGGAGAAGAATCAACCCAAAGTGAACAAAAGAATTAAATGCATCTTCACTCTGTAGAAAAAAATGAGTGAAAATTACTAATTATGGAAGTACAGTCATGTGATTAACATCTGTGCATTTGCTTATTTTCCATATTTCATCTTCAGGAGTGTATGCTTTTGGATTCCTGTTTATGCTGCCCCAACTATTTGTAAACTACAAGGTAAGATTGACAAGTGATGAAAGTCTACTTTCCTAGTCTCTTCTTCCAGACTTTATTACAATTTGATATTTTTTATTTCTAGATGAAATCTGTTGCACACTTACCATGGAAAGCTTTCACATACAAAGTAAGTAAAGCTCTAATTTAAAGTTGGATGCAGTCATTTGGAAAATTATTTTCTGAATGAAACAGCCTAATAGTAAATAGCTTAAGAATATTTATTTAATGTCATGAATTGACATTAAATAACGTGGGGTTTTTTTGTTTGTTTTAAGAACTAAACTTGTTTGCAACTGTTCTTAAAAAAAAAAATCCACACTGATTTTCATTTTTCATAATGACTTCCATATGATGAGAATACTTGCATCCTAGTTTTTATGATAATACTCCTTTTTGTACTGTCAGCTGTCTTGCATGAGTGCAGATGTTGGTCCTGCAGATAAATTTATCAGTCTCAGTTAAATGCTTTATTTTAAGAAGATGTCAGTGCATCACTGAGAAGGGATAGTTCTCAAGAAACAGTTAGGAATGCTAAAAGACCTTACTTTGGCAGGTTCCAGGAGGCTGGAGTAATGAATACACTGTTCTGTGCCAGGGTGGTAATTGTGAGCTTCTGAGCAAATGTGAGGGGGATTGTTCTATTGGGGCAGAGGAACTGCACTGTGGGTGTCCCCACTGCCCAGACTGCCCTGGTAGGAAATAATGCAGTGCTGCAGCCAAGGTCAATAGCAGACCTTGGGGGGAAGGTGAGTTTATTTAAAAACAAAATCAGCTCACCAACCCTTTGATAGCTGTACATCCACAAGCACCCACTTGTGTGTCCAAGTGGTTTGTATCGTATTCAAACACCAAGACAATAGACCCAGGTATCCCGGTAGTTATCGTGTGCACCGATATGGATAACAAGGGACACCCACTGCTGAGTTCCCACATCTCCTATGTTATCCCTTCATTAGCAACTATATGCTAGTTTTGTTCTTGTACCCCTAAAGAGTTGATAGTGTTTTGACTATCATTTCCCACCAATCCCAGTCATTAGGGTTTTTGTACTGTGCTTTGTTTTTTCCTGATCTTTGTGTCCTGAGAAGCGCTGACTGGATGTGCTGGGATCATTAAGGCCCTGGTGCTGTCAAGGCAAGACCCTGATGTACCCTTTTTACTTGTGCTTCCACTCACAAATGCTTTCATTTTTCCTTTGTGCTGATACATTACAATTCTCCAGAACATCTGTATTTTAAAAGGAGCAATGTTAAAAACTGCTCAAGAAATGGTGTCCAGTTCTGAACAGAAGAGATGGGACAAAAGAACTAAAACATATACATCTAAAGGCACCTTCCTATTTCTATGAGCCTATAACAATAGTCCAGCTTTCTGCTGCCTTACTGTTTTTAAGGAAACAGAGTGCATCTAGGAAAACAGATTGAAATATAGCTGGTAGCGGAATAGCAAATAAGCAATGTTTGATATGGAAATAGAGCCAAAAATAACAATAAACACAGTGTTTCAGGCATATACTAGGCAAATCAGCATGCTTCTTAAGAGGAGGGAGCAAAGAGTGTATTAGTGAAGTAATTTCACAATTTTACTTCACCAAAGAAAATAACTGAGCGGAGACATCAGCAGTTAAATAAACAACAGAGGGAAGTTATTCAAGCAAATAACCTTTAAATCAGTACAGCCTTGCTAACCAGCCTTTTTTACAGAGCATTTATGGTTCCTGTTTAGATGCTATAGGCTACCCACAACAAAGGCTTGTGTGTGTGGAGAAAGAAGTCTATTTGTGTTTTCAATTATGTTTAATTTAGAGAGCTCTGGAGGAAGTGTTTTCATTTTTTTTAATGAATATTTAAAGTTGCTTGTTCTCTTCTTCACTTGAAGTGGAAAGGAGAGTCTGAGGGCTCACCTGTGACCATTGTTCTAGAGAGTTCCCTTGGGTTTTTTCCTTAATTTGAACTCTGACTTTCCAGCTTCTGTGGGTTTTATGTTTATGCCCTTCATCATTAATAAGTAGTACCTTCAAGTGAGGTAATCTCAAAAGAAAATTATCCAGTCTAAACACTATTGGATGGGCTGTCTTGGTGCACTCAGTTGCAGTGCCTTATGAAGACTGCCTGTGTGCCTGATGCCAGGATGGATGCATTTAGCTTTTCCTTCCCATTGTCATTGCAGGACCACTCACTTGGGTGTTGCCTTGGAAAGGCTGTCTTTTCCAGCTTGTCAGGGCTTTTATTTTTGCTCCATGACAAACCTTTGCACAGGCTTGAGAAGTGCCAACCATATTACTCAGTCACTTCAGATTGATGGATTTGTTTCGACCTGACAGAAAGAGTTCTCCTGCTGTAATTAATCAGAACTCTCTCCTGTCCAACACCCACATTTTCTGCTGGTATTTTATTCCATCATGTAAATGTTGGTTCATTTTGTAGAGTGAATTTTGTGCTTACATCACTTGCCCCCTTCTTATGGTACGGATTAGCATACAGCTTGCTAAACTGAAAGGAGCCACGTTACTGACTCAGTTTGTTAACCCAACTGTGAATATTCTTTGCTGGGTTTGTTTCCTGATGCTTTTAGTGAGTTGAAACAGTTTATTGCAACATGACTACTAGAGCTGGTGCACTGTAAGGGTTGATGTCTGCAGCCTCCCTGTAGCCAAGAGCCAGATCCAGAGGAGTTTCTTTTTAGTTAAATTTCTTTTCATTATTGCTGCAGAAATAGAGTCTGTAGTACACCTAGCTGATTGGAAATGGTATAGAAAATTATCCATCCCTTATTCAAGACATGGTTATTTCCAGGAAAGCTCTGAAAATATTTTAAAGTCTTTCCAAGGCTATTGAGTTAACCTTAAAAGCAGCAAATTAACAAATTTTTACGCAAATTTCTACAGAAAACGAAAATGAAGTGACATTTTGTAAATCTTGTCATTTGAGTAATGAATGAACAAAAATCTGGGGGTTTTTCCAGCTTCTTTTGAAGTTTTCTCTGAAATTGAGTGTGTGTTTTTCCCCTCCCATGACAATACTCTCACTTACCTGAAACAGTTCTACTTCCTTTTTACTTGTAATTTGTGGTCTGTAGTAGACACAGACTTCTTTAAAAGAAGGCATTTTAAAGTTTGCATTAATTAGTTTCACAGCATAACCTTTAAGTGTTGTTATAAATATGGAGGAAGTCTGTGTTCGCACAGAAAAATATAGGAAGCTTGTAACTTTGTATGACTGATGACTTCCTTTCTTCACAGCCAACTGAAGTATACTTTTCTTTTATTTGTAGGCATTCAACACCTTTATTGATGATATATTTGCTTTTATCATCACTATGCCAACGTCTCATAGGCTGGCATGCTTTAGAGATGATGTTGTGTTCCTGGTCTATCTCTACCAAAGATGGTATGACTTCCTTTAATATTCGTTACAGTTTCCACAGTGCTATAGATGGTTGCAGTCTAGTTGCTATAAAAAACTATAGATTGGGGTAGACTTGGAGCAGAAGTTTTATACTGTAATAATGTATAGTATAGTATGGTCTGGATAATGTTAGTTATGTATATGCCTAGTGAAGGGAATGGTGAGCAGGGCACGCTGTAAAGGAGATCTCAATACAAGTAAGAGGAACAAAAACATTTTCCCATAACTGACAGTAATCCTGGACATGATACAGAATAGGCAAAACATTCCTCTTCTCACAGTAATCACAGTTTTTGTCAGTTACCCCTTTTCCCTCTCCACAACATCCTTCTTTTCACCAAATTTGGAAGTCACAAAGCCCCCCACCTCCCAAAAAAAAACAAAACCAAAAGAAAAGCCAACCATAACCCACAAAAACCAAACAAAAAACCCACCACAAATCAAAGGTGAGACATAAATACCTGAAGTAAGGGGAAGGGGAAGGAGAGAAATTCCTAAGCTTGTATTCACAAACCCACTTAGGAGTCCTGGGCTTCTAACCCTTGCTGAGGGCCACATCTCCATATGCTCAATGTCTGAGGCATGCTCTCCAAGGTGCTCTGCAGGGCAGTAGTGAAGGGTGTTGTCTCATGGGGGACTGCCCTGCTCTGCCTTTCTATTTATCTGGTTTGCGAAAACAAGTTATTAGGTTCTCTTGTAAGTTGAGTACCTGGAAGTTTGAGATTCTTTAAGTAACTAAAATCAGATGGGGAAGAAAGCTATATGCACTACTTATGAAATACTGCTCAGAGTGAAGTTACAGAAAGTGTATTCTTGTTCCCAAGAATAAACATCTTTGTTTATTGTTATTTTTGTAGAAATTAAGTGGTCAGCAGCTTCTGATAAGGTCTGGGCACTGGTTTCAAGTTTGAGAAGTATCCTGGATTGCTTGAGAAAAGACTCCAGCCAAGCTTTAGGGGAGCTAATACATCTCTTAGGAGGTTCTGTTATGAGACAGCTGGTTGAATCATATTGTGAAAAAGCTGATATGTCTGTAAAAGTCTTTAAAGGTGTTGGTTGGGTTTTGCCACAAATGGGAATAGAGAATATGATGACAAAGAAACCAACTTCTAAAATTAAGCATCACAGAACTACTTAATTCCTTCAGATAGCAGGCTGTAATGTAACTAAAGATTTGCTTTTTTTCTGCCAGGCTTTATCCTGTGGATAAGAGCAGAGTAAATGAATATGGAGAATCTTACGAAGAAAAGTCAAAAAAAAAAAGCTCATAGAGAATAACTAAGAACTGAAGAAGATTCTGACCCCTGGACTCTTACTCACTTTGTGTATTACCTGGTCTTAAGGAAGGAAAAACTTATTTAATAAGAGTATTTTTAAAGCTTACGACAGAACTACATGGACAATACATCTTCTATATTGCCAAAATCTAGTTTTGATACCCTCCTCTTTCAAGACCCTCTTCTGTCCTCGCAAGGTCTACAGTCTGCCAGATGACATTATATAAACTTCCTGCATTTCAGCTTCTCTTCAGTGAAAACCTAAGCATCCTGACCATTGTAAATTAAGATCCAAATCTGTGTTTTTAAGACAACTCACAAACTGAAACTGTGGTGCCCATGCCACTAGGCTATGAAAAATGAAAAAAACAAGACACTGTGTTACAGCAGAATCAAGGATTATTGCCAAACTGGGGGCTGTCAAAAATAAAAGGTATAATATTGGATTATGTTCTACTTAAAAATCATTCTCATTTAATAATGGAGATAATGGAAATTGCAGAAATCGTGAATTCCTAGCTAAAAAATACATTGTTGGAAATATAGGGTAAGGTAGATGGCATTGTTAAACTTCATATTCTGCCGCGTTCTTGGCCCACAATATGGCAGAGGGTTTCAGTTTTCTTAAAATGAATGAAGGTGTGGAAGAACTGTAACATGATTTCTTTCAATATGTATGCAAGTTTATAGAAATCCTTCTGCATTGTTGATAAACCTGATTTCTTAGCATAGCAGATATTCATGTAATGCAAATCATTGTTATGTGCTGGGAAAGTCTCTTAATGCTTCTTAAATTCTTCATCATTTGGTACTGCAGTGACCTACTAGGCCAATTCTGTCGCATTTGAAGGTAAAAATTCCTCAGTCTTTTTCCCTCTCCCTCCCTGCCCCATCCTATTTTTTAGATGAAACACATCATTCAGATGTAATTACTTTGCTCAAGTACAGGTTCAACAAACTACACTGATACAGAGAAAAAAAATAGCCTGGTAAAGAACAATTCATACCTTTCATACAATTTGAAATCTGTGTTCTATGGGAATTGAGTTCATTAAGGGAGGTGTTTTGATCTGTTTCTTTCAAATTTGTAAAAATAATCAGGTTGAATTATTATACCAAGATCCAAACTCCACAGCTATACCTAGAAACCACTTTTAAAAATGGTTAGAAAAATTTTAAATTTAAAATCTTCAAAGGTTTTTAAAAGCAACATTCTTAGTAATAGTAAGGGAAATACAGAGTGCATTCCTTTCAGCAGCAAATAAAATAGAATTTAAAAAATCCGAAAGGCAGAATTCTAGTTTCCAGTTCTAGTTTTGCTTTGGTCAGTAAGTTTACAAATAAGCCATAATGATTCTTAAGTTTATTAAATTGCAGGCTGTCTGTGCAAGGCTGTTTAACCTCAATTTGTCATGAATTGAAAATATTCATACAGCTCCTGTGGTCTGTAACTACTTTGTGAAGTGGATTTTATCCAGTTCTGATACTGCAAAAGTCTGAACATGTAAATATTTGGGTCCCAAAAGGATAAAGATGTGTGCCATCCTATTGTGTTTTGCTACAGACTACAGTCTTACCTATACTGAAGTTCTCCTTACACACTGCTGGCAATGGAAAGGAGTCTTGAAGTGAATATTTATCTCCTGTTAAAGTCTCTTTATGCTGTTAATTGTAACTACAAAGCATTGATTTTAGCATTAAAGACACCTAAGTAAGTCTATACAAAACTGGGGTTGCATTTGCTGTATCTTGTACCTGTTTTGAATTTGTTTGGAATGAGCTCTTTGCTGTTAAGCAAACTAAATTTCACATTAAGTTAAGTGTGTGTAAAAAGTTTTCCTGATATAAAGAATGCATATAGCACGTTCCCTTTTTGTGCCATTTCTAAACAACCAAGTCATTGGTTCTTCTAGAGTAGCTTCTCAAAGTCCAGAATACCATATTTGGGTATTTCTGATGCGTTGTTGCTCATTTTTGTAAACTGCCGTTGAAAAATTTCTCTTGCACCTTTACATACTGCGAGTTTCCTGGTCTTCTGTCTTGCATTTCTTGACACTGACCTCATGATATCCTATACAATAGTCATAAAGCATATAAAATTAGAACATTTTAAGTCTTTAAAATGAGCAAGACTTTCCTGTTCAAGTCATTGTTTTATGCATTCCATTTCCAAATAAAAGACTTGGCATACAGGATAAAGAGTTACCTTTTGTTACTGGAAAGAAAGGTGGTAAAAACCTGTAAGTAGTAACTTTGGAGATACTGAATTACATGTTTTAACTTTCTAGTTGTGGTAATGACATCAGCTAAAAATGTGGTTCTGTATGTGAACCAGCTCATGCTGGATAATCAATACCTAGAACCTGTTTAAGTGTCCAAGAGTAATTTAAAAGCTTCCTCACTTCTAATGGTATTTGCTGTTGTAAGCAACTAGGTGACTATCTCACATTCTCATCTTTGTTAGACTTGTAATGGCTTTGGAAGGTAAAAGATGACTGTGATTTGGGTTTGGGGCTGTTTTAGAATTAATTGAGAAAACCATCATATGCTTCTGGAAGCTGCTCTTGCTCAGGACTTAGCACTGCAGTCCTGATTCTCTAAGGACATAAATGACAAAAGGCAACTGGCTGGACTCTGTGGGTGTAGATAGCCTCTGGCACAGTGCCTCCAAGCTGTGACAGAGACTGCGCTCTATTCCTGCACAGCTCTTCTTTTCCATACCCTGCTACTTCCTGCTCGTCATTTCCTGCTGCTGTTCTCCAGGCGAACTTCCACCCTTTGGACTTTTTCCCCAGGAGCCACAGGACAGATGGATTTACAAAACAGCAGCAGCACAGGCAGGTTTTTCTTACCAGCAGAGCTCAAGAAGTCTGCTCTGCTGTGCTTCTGTCCCTCTGGAGCAGGGGCTGTGGATGCTGCTAAGCTGCAGCCTCAGCACCAGTACACGTTCCCTTTTACCATGACACTCCAGTAACTCAGCTACAGCACCTACAGCTCAGCAACAGCAGTATTAAGACACATAATTCTGTAGTTTGTCTGCAAACACCACGCTTTCCAGTCTTTTTCCATTAGAAGAGAAATCTCATGTTGAAGTGAAATGTGGCGATTTAGTGGTAATGCTGGTACCCTTTATGTTACAGCTTACAGCTTTTCCTTATAGTACAATCTAAAATGGGTGAGAGGGGACTTCAGGAGGCTGCCCACTACCAGCACAGCCTCTTATCCCTCTTACAATGCTAATTATGCTTTCCTGATAGTACCGTGTAAAATCCTCTGAGTGAATAAATCTAACTACAAGTATTTGAGAAATGGAGCCAGAAAGCCCAGCCTTCCCAGATGCCCAATGACAGCTTCTGACTGTTCACTCCTCCAACTAAGAAGTTTGGCCCTGTGTGAGGAATGATGCACTTTTGCAGTGGTTACAGGAATATACAAAAAAGACATTAAGCTGTTAGCATCAAAGGAGAGCAATGAGGTTGGTGAAGGGACTGGAGAGGAAGCTTTATGAGGAGCAGCTTGAGGTGTCTTGATCTGTTCAGCCTGGAGAAAAGGAGACTGAGGGAAGATTTCATTGCAGTCCAAAATTTCCTTGTGAGGGGAAGCAAAGGGGAAGGTTCTGATCGCTTCACTCTCATGACCAGTGACAAGACTAAAGTAAATAGCATGAAGCTGACTCAGGGAAGGTTTAGGTTGGCTATTAGGAAAAAGCGTTTCACCCAAAGGGTGGCTGGGCAAGGGAACAGGCTCCCCAGGGAAGTCGTCACAGTAGCAGCCTAACAGAGTTCAAGAAATGTTTGGCCAATGCTCTCAGGCACACGGTGTCAAGTCTTAGGAATGGTGCTGGGTAGGGCCAGGAGTTTGACTTGATCATCCAGATGGGTCCCTTCCAACTCAACATAGTCTATTACTCTATTTAAGAATTTTCCCTTAGTATAAAGGGAGAACTGTGATGTCTCCATTTTAAGGATATCTGGAGCTAATCCAGATAATCTTTAAGCTATTCTATTTCTTACTGCTCCTTTTAATAGCGGGTCCCTAAAAATCCTGGTTTGATTTGAGGTTTTTTAATTATTCTTTTTAGAACACCCCTTCCTTCATCAGAAGGAACAAAATAGATTTAAAAGGCACTTTTAATACTGGGGCATTGTGGCTCATGCCTACCTGTGTTTGGTTAAAAGAGTAGGATAGCTTCTCCCCTGGAGCCTCCAGCTTTCTGTTTAGTGGTACTCTGTCCTTTTAGTCCTTGCCATATGGTACCCACAAAATGTCTTGCAAGCTGTTTTGAGTCTGTATATGTATTTTGGTATAGTTGCCTCAGTTTCTGTCCCCGAAGGTTCTCTTTTTTTCGTCTGCAGCTCCACAATCTGTATTAAGAGAGAGCTCTGATGGTTGCCTTTATGATGATTTGTCCTCCTTCTATTTCTTGCACACCTGCAAAGACTTGTGGACTATCTTTCTTTTATTTTGGACTTTGAAAAGTTGACTCTGAACATTTTTACCAGGCATTATTTGCCCATAGCAGTTGCCTTGGTGTGGTTCATCTGCGTGCTTTGGTCCTGCTAATCACAAGCTGAATGTGACCAGGGAGCAACTGGGAATGAACAATGCCTGTTTCCCCACTCATGAGATATTAGAGAAGAGGGGGTTATAAGGGGTTGCAGGTCAGTGAATAAAACGAAATAAAATATAAAATAACATATAAAATAAAGGAAAATAAAACCCAAAAATAAAAATTATGCAAATTTAAGCAATTACATCACCAACCAACTGATGCCCAGCCTCTCCCAGAGCACCTTCTCACCCCACCCCCAATCTCCCCTCAGCTTTTTATACTGAGCATGGCACCATGTGGTATGGAATATCCCTTGGGTCAGTTGGGGGTCAGCTTTCCCAGCTGTGTCATCTCCCAAATTCCTGTGCAGCCCCAGCCTCCTCAGTGGTGGAGTGGTGAAGGGAGCAGAAAAGACTTTGACGCTCTGTAAACATTGCTCAGCAGGAACAAAAACATCTCTGTGTTATCCAAGACTTTTGCTAGCACAAGTTCAAAACATAGCCCTGTGATAACTAGTACAAAGACATTTAACTCTACCCCAGCCAAAACCAGCACATGGAAAATGAATTTCCCCTCAAATTCACTAATACTGAAAGGCAGAGTGAAACCTAAGAATGTGTCTGAGGAAGAACAAAGTGTGATAAACTTGGGCATAGAGCCAGGAGTCTGAGATAAGGATCTCAGCCAGGAGTCTGAGATAAGTATCTCAGCCAAGAGTCTAAGATAAGGATCAAAGACCTTGAGGAGGAAATACTGGGACTGATGTATGAAAAGCAGCACTGAGCATTTATTAAACAGAATAGAAGAGTTCAGTGTTTGGTAGGCACAAAATACGTCTGATGCAATTAAGACCTAACTTCGAGGAGGCAAATTTGGGAGGAAAGGAAGGGCTGAACATCTGTTTTAAGGAGTAATAGGCAAGTAGGGAGAAGCTGAATCAGACAGTAACTCTGGGGCTGGTGTTAGAAGAGTGATCCCATTCAGGGACCATCACACAGTATGAGAGACACAGTGGCCTGGAAGAAGCATTTAAGAGGTGAAGGGACCACTGCAACTCTGAGGGAGAGTACCAATCCAGTGGATTGTGGTGGACAGACATGGGAAGAGCCAGACCCATGTAAGTCTGGTAACTGTGATGATAGTGCTGGAAAGGGCTTGTTTCCCCACACCACATGCTGTCTGCACAGGGTGAGCCAGAGAACCAAATCACATCTCCATTTACCAAGACCACTGTAAAGAAAACCAAGGCTGCAGATGCAAGCCAACAGAGAAGAGGGCAAGTTACTATCACAACAGGCTTAATTCCACAGCAGATAAAAGCCATGACACATGACTCTAAAAAGGGATTACACTGAGCAGCTGTTAAGCTGAAGGAAGGTCCTTGATTAAAGGCACATCACTGTATGATCTGTCTCAAGCAATAGCCTCAGGTGAGACTGGCACCAAGATCAGCCACATTGGTTGAAGATCCCCTAGTGAGTGATGACCCAGACTGATGGGTGTGATGGGCCAAAATGGGATCTTACTCTGACAAATTGTACTGGGTCTGGCAGGGACAGTGTTACCTTTCTTCAAAGCAGTCTGTTTGTGTTCTGCTTTGGGTCTGTGACTAACAGACAACACACCCACATGTTGGTATTGCTAAGCAGCACTTGGACAGCATCAGGATTTCTTTTTTCCCACTGTGCCTTCACCATGAGCAGACTGGGGTGGGCAGGAAACTGGGAGTGGACACAGCTGGGGGACAACTGACCTGAACTGACCAAAGGAATGTCCCCTTGTATCATATAATGTCATCCTCAGCAAATGTAATGTTGACTCCTCCAATGTGCCATAGTTATCCACGTGCCAGATATCCTCTACTACAGCTCTCTACTCATCTCTCTACTACTGCTCATTCACAGCTGAGTCCTCAGATTTACTGCTAAGTAGTCTCCATGATATCCTTTGGGATTCGTGGTGTCAGGTTATGTATTTTCATAGCCTGGGATACAGAAACTTTCTGGCTTGACATGGGTAATCACCGAGTTCCTTTAAACTCACTGGCAATTACCATCTAATTATAGAGACTCACCGATTTTTGAAATTTTTTTCCTCTTTCTTGAGCAACATAATTCACAGTACTCAAGATTGAGACTGTTCATGCTGTGTGAAAAGATTTGACACAGGAGCCTCCCTCAAGTTCCTCAATATTGCCACGATTGTCCTAAGTGTTCCTTCTCTATTTTTGCGTTATAGACTTCCTGTCAAGCTGTTCCTCTTCTGATATTTCATGTTTCTTTCAACTTTTAGAAGTTATTCATCAAACTAATCTGATATTGTTTGATTTGTTTTTCACTTTTCTATTTGAACACAGCTTCAGGTTTTTGAAAGACACCTTACTTCTTCATCTTGTGACATTTCTTGTAAGAGTTTCCTCTAGCCTTTTCAAATGGGGATTTGAAAATAGAGGCACACTTGCAGAAATTTGCCTCTTTAAATGGCCATTACTGAAGCTGGACCCAAACATAACATCTCATTTCCTTTCACGTTGTTGCTTGACCATAAAAACAGCATTTTATTTTTTATCATTCCACTATCATCATCCATTCCCAGGGTAACTCTCTTTCACAGAAACTGATTGTAAAGCAGGATGTGGATAAGGTTAAGTATGCCTTGAAGCATAAATTTTGTTGAGAACTGTGACTCCATTATTTGTCCAGGTCCGGGTTCCTAGTAAAAGAGTGATACTGTAGTGAGCACAGAGAAGTTTCCACTCAGGGTCACTAAGGTGATTAGGGAGCGGGACAATCTGACATATGAGGAGATTGTGAGGCAGCTGGGATTGTTTAGCCCGAGGAGGTAAGGCTCAGTGCGGATCATATCAAAGTGAATAAATACAAGATGGGTCCAAACTTTTCTCAGTAGTATTCAATATCAGGATAAGAGGCAGTGGGCACAAATTAAAATAGAAGAAGTCCCATTTAAACATGTTTGGTTTTTTTTTACAGTATGATAAAGCACTGGAGCAGGTTGCCCAGTGTGGTTGTGGAGTCTCCATCCTTGAGGGTATTAAAGTCTGATTTGACATGACACTTGGCAATCTGCTCTAAGTGACCCTGCTTTGAGCAGCAGAGTGGACTAGACACCTCCATAGAGCTGTTTCAGCCTCAGCTATACTATGTCTCTGTGATTCTATTATTTTCCTTATTCATCTTCCCACCCCTCCAAAAAAAACCCCAAAAGCCAAAAAATCAGCCTTACTCTTTTTCCATGTTACTTCATTCCCCCTCTCCCTCCTGAATTCTCTCCCCAGCCCAATGGCAGACACACAGAAATACACGTGGTACCTGTCAAACAGAAGAGGAAAGAGCCCCCCCTTAGCTTGGCTGCAGCAACCCTCTCCCCCTCCACCACTGCTGTGGTCATTGTCACCAAGCAGGCATCAGGAAGAGGCACAGGCTGGGACCTGCCAGCAGCTGGTAGAGATTAATTAACCCCCTTTTCTTCCTTTTCCTCTTACTTTCTTCCTGAGCATGTTTCTCACAGGAAATGGTGAGCCTTGTGTTTGGCACAGGCAACATTCTACCTTAAGGGTGCTGTCACCTTTGGAGCAACGGAGAGATGGGGGGAAATACACGTCAAATAGATCCTTCAGAGGACAGACCAGGGGCATCAGCTTTAGCACTACTAGGTGCAGATGCTGTTGGATTCAGACTGTGTACAAATCCCCTGCCCCTCAGTACGCAGTGGCACTGCAGTATTTCAGTTACAGCCTTGCTGAGGTCCCATGAAGTCTGGTGTTACGGCTCTCCCTCCCTTGGGAATGCCAGCTGGTGCCTATCTCTGTTAAGGGCTAAAAGAGTCTGGCAAGCAGGCAGTGCTGAACTGGAAGTGATGTAGGAACGCCTCAACTTGTAGGTCACAAGGTGCCAGGGAGTTGACTCCTCAGCCATACTGATGCTAGGAGATGAGCTGCTTTGCTCCCAGGAAGAAATTCATTGTTTCAGTTGGAAAGGAGGCCAGTCCTCCATGAGCAGTGGTATGCTTGCTGAACACAATCCCTAGTCTGTAAAGGCTTTACTTGAGGAAAGTACACATTGCTTTGTCCTAGCAGACCCACAACTTCTACACATCTGTCTCTGCCACTGGTGAGAATTACTCACTGCATGGCACCACCAACACCAGGGACAAGACTGTCCATGACCACGGGGACACTAACATCTCCCTTCACCTAGTGACACACCTGAAAAAACAACCTTCTCCACAACAGGATCTGTTGGATGATTCCTGTCAAAGATGAGGTACTCTCTAATCTTTGGGAAGGAGAAAACTCTGTTATATTTCTGCAGGATATTCACAGCAGGATATTCCTAATTATGAAGCCTGGGTAGAAGACAGTCACCCGCCATGGCAGAGTGCTAACTCCATCTTGCTCAAACATTTACTCAAAATTCCTGGGTTTGTGGAATTTATGTGATGTGTCATGCCACATTTCCTTGTGAAGGTTTTTGGAAATTCAAGTAGCATATATCAAACAGATGACCAGGTAATTTTCATGTCTTTCCAACCCTTGACACAACTCAAGGGCAGGACTCCTTATAGGAGCAAAGTTGGCTGAGCAATTTGTGTTTCTCCCAGCATCCCCTAATTCTGCACAGATTCTGCACAATTCTGCACAATTCTAATTATTGCACAGATATTTCACATATATTGTCCTTGCCCATGGCAAGGGGGTTGGAACTAGATGACCTTTGAAGTCCCTTCCAACCCAAACCATGCTATAATTCTAGGATTTCTACTAATTCACCTGGAACACACATGGGTCCTAGAGACCTGCTCTTTCCCAGAACTCTACTGCAATCACTTTCACAGTCTGGCATCAAGTTTTCTATCATGAAGTCTTCAGATACCAGGGCAAATTTGGAGTAGGAGGTTACACACTGCTGCAAGCGATTTGGCTTCTTCATTCATGAGTTTGATGAAA
>VXAX01001927.1:215215-239071 GCA_013399835.1 Leptocoma aspasia
CCCGGCCCCGCCCCGCCCGCCCCGCCCCGCTCCGCGGCCACGCGGGGGGCACCGGGACGCAGCAGCCGCGCCGCAGCTTTAAAAGGATGCTTTGGCCGCTTTCTTTTTCTCCCGCCTCTCCAGTCAGTGCTTTTATTTGTTTACCCATTCACCGCTAAGCAGCTGCTCCGCGATGCCCGGCGGGCGAGCGGTGCGGTCGGAGGGGCGCCGCGGCTGCGCCAGGTGGCCCCGTGCCCTCTTTGGCCCCAACATGGCGGGCAGGGAGCCCTTCACGGCCGTGCTGTCCGCGCTGCGCCGCTGCTACGCCGAGGCCGTCCCGCTGGAGACCTTCGTCCGGCGGCTGGGGGACGGCGGCGCAGGGGACGCCGAGGTGTTGCGGGCCGACGACGGCCCCGGCTACCGCACCTTCGTGGGGCAGTGCCTCGTGTGCGTCCCCCGCGGCGCCCGCGCCATCCCGCGGCCCTTCACCTTCCAGCAGGTAGGAAGGGGCCCGGGGGCGAGGGGCTGCCGCCCTCGCCGGGCAGCGAGAGCCCTGCCGGGGCTTCCCGGGGACAGCGCTTCCCGCGCTCCGTGCGTGTGCGGGGGCGGCGCGGCGGCACTTGGCCCCTGGCTGCTGCTGCCGGCCGGGCCTGGCCGGCTCCCACAGCCATCCGCCACCCCATCCTGGCCCCAGAGCCAGCGGGGAGCGGTGGGAATCAGCCCCTGCTTCTTCCTGGGGATTGGGAGAGCAAGGCCCGGGCGCTGGTCTCGGGCGGGCGGATAGCGCAGCAGGTCTGTGTGCCTGGGGCTCCCTGGCTGCCAGCCTGCCCATGTGGGTAGGGGTGAACGAGCCGAATGTGGCCGGGGAGCGACTGGGCATGGAAAGGGCCCCACTCTTGAGAGATTAGAGAAGAGGCGAGTAGAACGCGCTGCAGGTCGGTGTTTGAGCAGAGGAAAAGCTTTTCAGAGGGGGAAGACCGCTTTTTTTCTTAGCGCCGTATGAGCAAAACCGTGCTGGTAGGAAGCAGATGTTGCAAACCCAGGACAACTCGTTAAATGGGTTTTGGAATTGTGTGCCGAGTCGTTTCGTTGAATTTTCCTTTACATGAAAGGAAATGGAGGCCTCAAGAAAATTAGCGTTAGTTCCCTGGAGGTTGGAGCCTGCGCGAGCACGTATGCGTGCCTGCAAATGTGGATCTGCGAACACGGATTCACTGGAGTCAGTGGAGTCTGAGCTCTGAGGGACTCAAAGGGAATAGTGTAGGGTGTTTCCTGGGCATAAAAGCCAGGATCAAAAGGGCAGATGTTAAAAAGACTTCCTTCAAGTCATCAGCTTACGTTGCTACACGTGAACATTTTGCATTACGCTTGGAAAAATCTTAGTTTTTGAGTATGATGCTTGTGAATCATCAATACTAATTTAAAAGGTGATGTCTAGGGCTGTGTATCTTTGCATGTGTTTTTATGTGAAGGGTATATTGTGGTTTATGGAGGAGTAAATGAAGAAAGCTAATTTTCTTTTTTCTTTGTTTCTTCAGTTATCTAGTCAGAGTGAGGTCACCACAAGAGTCGTTCAGAGACTGTGTGAAAAAAAGAAGAAGAATGTCCTTGCATATGGATACTCCTTGCCAGATGAAAACAGTTCTCAATTCCCAGTCGTGCCGTTTTCAAAGATACACAGCTACCTACCCAATACTGCCACAGAAACTCTTCGTATCAGCGGCTTCTGGGAGACACTGTTGAGCCGGATAGGGGATGATGTGATGATGTATTTATTGGAACACTGTGCAGTCTTTATGCTGGTTCCCCCTAGTAATTGTTACCAAGTTTGTGGGCAACCAGTGTATGAACTCATTTCCCATAATGTAGACTCATCCCCCGTATTTGTTAGACAAAGGTTCTCAAAGTATAAACGTACTAGCTTGCTTAAATATATGCGAAAAAGGCTTATGTTTCATAGAAGTTATCTTTTGAAGTCATATAGGTGGAAATACAGACAAAGATGTGAAGATAATGTCTCCAGAATGAGAAATGAAAGAAATAACCAGAGACAAAGCTTAGTGCCCACTGACCAGTGTTCTGCAAAAGCTGTTTCTAAAGCAAGCAAACAGATCAGAATGGTTACTGAACATCAGGAAAAACAGAGTAGCTCCAGTTCACGTGTTTCAGCTACAGTTCCATCTCTGAAAAGGAAGATTCATAGAGAACAACCTGAAATTCCAGCCAAGAGGGCAAAAATAGGGGAGAAAATGAGAGAGGAAAAGGTTTGTAGTCTAGTTCCTGAGGTAAACCAAAGTAGTTCTGAGAGATCTGAAACTGGGTATGTGGCACCATGTTCTGAAAGTGTCATTAAAACCCCCCATATTTCTGAAAGAAGTAACAGTGCTGTGTCTGGTCCTTCTTTAGTGCTCACATCTCGTGGCAGGAAGAAGTTTGTGGCAGGTAAAAGCTCTCTTCTGCAAGGATTTCAGAGGAACAAACCTTTAAAGCCCAACACTGAAATGCAAGCAGAATCCCGTAGGAAAAGAGTAGAGATTCGTACGTATGAATCTCAGTTGGCTTCAGGACAAACCAAACCCGTGGAGGGCACTTCAAAATGCAGAGAGCAGGAAAGTCCCCAACCTCATTTATCAAAGAAGTTACCGAATAGACTCCTGAGTTCTGCAGCATACATTGAGAGGAAGTCTCTTCTGTATTCTTGCAGGAGTTTCAAAGAATGTTTTCCTAAATCATTTGTATTGAATCACTTGCAAGGCTCTCAGGGAGGTGGAAGACAGCTTGTAGAAGCTATATTCTTAAGCCAAAATCGGGTGCAGCAAATGCCTAACCAGAGTCTGCCAAAATGCAAGCGGAGAAAGAAGAGGTTGCCCAAACGCTACCAGCAAATGAGGCATACATTTCAGAAACTGCTAAAGAACCATGGAAAGTGTGCTTACTTAGCTCTCTTGAGAAAAAATTGCCCTGTTTGGATATCTGAAATCAGTATGAAAAAAATCAAGCTGTCTTGTCAGGCAGTCTTGCCTGGGGAAGCAGAGGTTCAGAAGCAAGCAGAAAAGGTTGGGAAAGAGCCTGCTAAGTGTGTGACAAGCTGCAAATGTGAATCTGGTTACACTGATGTGCCAGACAACTTCGGTGTTCCCCTCACAGAATCTGTGTATAGGGAGTTGCCGCCGAGTGAGGAGCAAAACCCGGGAGAGGCGTGTGATTCAGCCCTCAGGGAGCTCCTCAAGCAGCACAGCAGCCACTGGCAGGTGTACATGTTTGTGAGGGATTGCCTGGACAAGGTCATTCCTGATGAGCTTTGGGGTTCAAACCACAACAAGTGCCGGTTCCTAAAAAACGTCAAAATGTTCATTTCCAGGGGGAGGTTTGCTAAGGTTTCGTTGCAGGAGTTGATGTGGAGGATGAGAGTGAATGACTGCATGTGGCTTCGTCTAGGCAAAGGTACTTCTTATATTAAAGAACTAAGTGTTGGGGCTGTCAGATGATTGGTATTAATTTTTAAGGTGGGAAGGGGAGGATATTGAATCTGGACTCAGAATTGCTGAGTTCATTGGTAATAACCATAGCTGAGAGAGCAAACCTAGTAGTGTTTGTAGCTGATGGTGGAAGGACACTTAAGCTTGTCTTTGTTCCAAAACTTGTTTGCATTCATGCTGTTTGTGTTTAATAGAATGATGTTTTCGTAAACATGAATTCAGAGCCTGGGCTAAACAAAAAACAAAATTCTTTCTCATCCACTCCTACTATCCAAATCGCAGCGACTCTGAAAATCCATTGAAGTGTGACCTAAGCACGTAAGGGATAAACACTGCCTGTTTGTTAATGTAGGAGTTCAGAAAGAACTAAAAGCAAATCAAGACACTTGTAGTGGCATGGGTTCCTCTGCTATGGGAGTGAAAAAAAACCCAGGTTTTTTTACTCCCTCACAGCAACCCTGTGAGAAAGATGTGAGTGTGAGACCCATTCAATACAGGGATTACCTACTGCAGAATCACAGAATGGTTTGGATTGGAAGTGACCTTGAAGATCTAGTTCCAACCTCCCTGCCATGGGCAGGAGCACCTTCTACTAGACTAGGTTGTTCAGAACCCCATTCAGCCTGTCCTTGAACACTTCCAGGGCTGTGACATGCACAACCACTCTGGGCAATCTGTTCCAGTGCCTTACCACCCTCACAGTAAAGAGTTTCTTTCTAACATGTAATCTAAACCTATTTCTTTGAGTTTAAAACCTTTTCCCCATGTCCTATCATTACATGTCCGTGTAAAAAGGGCTGTCATCATCTATCACCTTTTCTAGAGCCCTTCTCTAGGGTCAAGAGAGCCTTACTAAGCACTGCTTCAGCTTGGCTAATTGGTGGTACGGAAGTCCCCAGGCCAAGTGGTCCCTGGCTAAAAAGCTCTCATGAGGGCAATAGTTGATTGCTCCAGATTGGGTATGAATCCATTTCTGTTTAGTCCTCTTTTCAAATGACAGGTGAATCTTCCTTTCCTTGAGTTTGTTCTTCAGACACTATCTCAGGGTTTAAAACTAGGCTAAAGCCATTGTTCTGGGGTTGATTGCTGTAGGATCTAGTACATATTTTCATTTTTCTGTGCTTCTGTTCTTTATACAATATGGATTGCACTCCCTTAACTTGTATGCTTGCAGTGTTTTTTCTTACCTGGTATTGTACTTGGATCCTACAGTAATGTGAGCTGAAAATGGTATTCTTTTTTTAAAAGGTGAAATAAGTTCTGAAACTGTTACAGGTTCTTTCAAATGCAGGAGGAAAATCAAAAGTCTAATGTTTGAGAACTGATGTCAAAAATAAGGGAGGTTACACTTCCATAAGAAACTCTTTAATTCTAGGAAACAGTATTTCTTTATTCAGAAACTTTATTCAAAACCACGCTTTGCAAAATGCTGAGGAGTTAAATATTTTAAAAAGCTTTATTGTAAAATATGTTTTTGATTAATAGTAATTTGGAATATCTGATCTTTGAAAAATATAATGCCCTCTTCTTCTCTGGCCATATTCCAGACAAAGAAATATATAGGCTTATTTTAATTTTCATGGAAGTACTCCCATGTGTTTGATGTTTAAACGTGTTTTGAATTGCTTTACTGCACTGTAGGTGGGGTTGGTTTTTTCCTCCAAAAGTAGTAGTGGGTTCTTGACAATTTCCTGACTTGCAGTCATTGTTTACATCTGTTGTCAAGAACTTAGAAAAGAAATAATCAGTATTTCCAGGGCAACTACCTATCAGCATCCTGATTCAATTTGCATATTACAATTGCATATTGCAGCTCTTCAGTTAGAGAGTTTTCCATCTGTGAAATTTTTCCCTTAACTGGCTTCTGTTGAAGTAGTACTTGTCTTTTGGTTAAGTGCTGTAAATACCTGAAAATGTGTCTGCCCTGGAGCATGCAAAAACTAAACAGAGTAGAAAACTGAAAATTTATTTCCATTTTATAACTTTTACTGTCAGGTCTGTTGCATCAAAATTAAGCTGTTTTTAACAAATTCGTGCCATAACCATGATTTGTGCTAAGCAGCTGAACTAATACTTCTGTGTAGTTTCTTCAAGAATCCTGTTGCATTTGGGCTAAATTCAACTCTTTAAATGTAATTAGAAAGATTATTATTAGAAGTTGGCCAAAGCATCCGTATTGCAGCCCAGGGTCTTATTCATGCAAAAAGTTCATCCATATTTAGACATAATTACAGATCTGTGTGACTTTAAATTAGACAGTAGTCAGGAATGCTCTGGGTTCGTAATTCTCCCATCTAAATGTTGGAAGTACTGATGGACTTCAGGTGATTTGAATTTTTTCTTTGTTTTTCTTTGACTGCAGCAATAAGTTTTATATAGGATGTCTGAAATAAAGCCTAACCCTGTAATTAATTAATTGTCATATAATTGGGAAATCTGAGTATCATTCTTATCCCCAAATCATCCCAGTTTAATTTTGTTAATTTTTACAGTATACCTTTGTTATTTTCAGTATTTTGCTTCCTTTTTTTTAAAGTTTTATATTGTAGTAGACTTGGTTCTTTTTATTTAACCTCTCCTTTCACAATAATCTTGCTTTTGTGCATTAAAGATCTTGCACAATCAATGTTGGGGGAAGAAGGTAAGTCTTTGGGCTAGTATAGCATGTGTTTGTATCCTCTATGTCAGTTTGTCACTGCAGATTAGTTCCTGTGTTTATGCTTTAAGCTTGGGTCAGTTGCATTATTTAATGCCCTGTAAATTTGGAGTGTCACCTGTGTAATTGTTCATACTTACAGTCTTTCTTTCTCATGACCTCAAGCTAGGGCAAGAATGTTATGCACGTTTTTTGTTCGTTTGTTCTGTTTCTTTACTCATGCTAAGAGCTGATACAGTTACTATAACTACCTTTGAATTATTTATTGAAGGTGATCACTTTGTTCCTGCCGATGAACATTGTTTCCGTGAAGAACTGTTGGCCAAATTCCTATACTGGCTGATGGGTACCTATGTTGTTGAGTTGCTCAGATCATTTTTCTATATCACCGAGACCATGTTCCAGAAAAACATGCTCTTCTACTACCGAAAGTTTATTTGGGGCAAGTTACAGAACATTGGAATTAGGTAACACTAGAAAACTAAGTAAACATTAATGGATATGTAGAAATCATGTGTTTTGTAGTGTGAAGGTGTATTTCTGCTTTAATTTGTTGCCCATTTATCTTCATTTTATTTGCTTAATTTCCCAGAGGAAAATTCAGCCTGTGGTTGTAGCATGCACAGTTTGTAATTTCAGAAATATTTTGTGTGAGAAAAGTAATTCAAATTTAGACTTCTTTATTATAAGAGAAAACTTTGCAATAATAAATTCCAGGATGAAGAGGATTTTGTTACTATAAGTCCATTTTTTATACCTTTCAACAATGAGTAAAGCATATTAATGGAATCCCAAAGTAACTTTGTGAAAGTTCATTTTAAAAATACTCAATTTCCTTCAGCTGCTTTAATTTAGGAAAAAAAAGGCTCTGCTGAAATGCTGTTATGCTCTATTCATAAAAATCAGACAGTAGCCTAGTGGGTTTAGGGGTTTTTTCGAAGGTTAAGGGTTTTAGAAGCCACAGCTCCTTTTTTAGTATGTCTGGAATTCCATGCTGGTTTTTTTGGTCTTAAAAATGCATGCATCTGTTTAAGTTAGGGCATTATTTAAGATAAAATTTGAAACAATTAAGTAAGAAAATAGGAAAGGCAATTTTAGTGAATAGTGTTGTGCACCCATCTCCCTTGTTCACATCTTTCAGGTTTTTATTATAAATCGCTGGTGTCTGAGAGAGCTTTGGAATTGTGAAAAATTAGCATACTTTGTCTGGTGTTTTAGTGGCTGTTTTGTAATGGTGAATATTTTGCTTTTGCTCTGGTCTCTTGGTCCAGAATGTTACATGTCTGATTTTTCCCCTCCTGCTCTGTCACTCCCTGATTTCAGCATTGATATCTCCAGTGCCACTCTTTGCATTTATGTTTGCACTTAATGGGGTCTTGATCTTGTTTGCAGTTGTAGCACAGAAAATGCACTTTGAATAGTAATAGAATGTAATTTTCAGTCCCACACATTCTGTTTGTCTTGTCTTCAAACTAATAGCTGTAGTGTTGAAATTAGTGTTTTATGCAGTTTTAATGTACTTAAAGACTATTTTTTCGCACAAAATATGATCAAGTACTGACTTTCACATAGTAGAGATACAATAAAAAAATAGAATTAGTAAATAATAGATTTTTTGGTGGGGTTTGTGATTAAAAGAAAACAAATAACTTGGGATTTAGCTCTTTTGTTCATGTTCCCAGTTTCCCAGAGAAGCCCAATGTGTGAGGACAAGGTGCTTTGAACTCAAAAGACCTTAGTCTAGGGTCTTGCTTCTTCTGATTTCCTCCCCACATATTTCCTTACTGTGCAGGAAGCCCCTTCTCACCTTTGGCTTGGAAGGTCCCTAAACTGCAGGTTTTTGGAAGCTGGAGAAACATTGCAAGGAAGTGCTGCTGCATGCTTGCCAAAGGCGTGTTCTAAGAGCAGGATGTTTACTCTTGGCTACAGGAGTCATAATTTATAAGGACTTTGAATCTGATTCCAGCAGCTGCAGTTAAGCTTCGCTGACAGGCTTTCAGCGCTGCTCGTTCACGTGTGACATGTTACATGAGGTCTGCCACGAGTCCAACTTCCTGCATTCATACAGGTGGCCAGCTGCCAAGTTCACATAGGAGGAAAGAAATTGGGATACAGATGTGTAGACATATTGGGATACAGATGTGTAGAGATATTGGGATACGGGTGTTCAGGACAGCCTTGGCCATTTTGGGACTGTTCAGACACTGCCTGCTCTTAACCAGCCAGGTACTGGTGGTGAAGCAGTGCCAAAGGCTGTTGAGCTGCTTCCATCTTCTCTGGTAGAAGAGTGTCTGGTGACCTCAGTTGTTGCCCTAATGGGTGTTCTGTGCTTCTTCTGGTTCTTGTCAGCTGGAGCTGCTCAAGGCAGTTGCTCTGAGCTGGTTCGCAGGAAGGCATTGGTAGCCGCTGATTCCTGTTGAGTTCTGCATCCTCCTTTGGAGGAAGAGAAATGGATGGAACAGGCTGGACCGAGTGGACCTGGACCTTGCTTGTGAGCTTACCATTGCATTGACTGCGTTGTCATTAGGGAGTAAATCCTCATCTTGAGGGACTGTCCTTTTGAGTAGATCATCCTGGGCAGAATCTCACCCAAGGATATGGAGCAGGGTTCTGAGAGGGGCCCTGGATCTGTATATTAGCCTTGCTGTGTTGTGAGATCAGAGTGTGCTGTCATGTACACAGACAACTTTGTACTAATTTTTGAAGCTATACCAAACTTTATTGCCCAAATTAATAGCAGTATTTCCTAAGAAAAATTCAGTGTTTTGTGATACAGTTGCTTCGAGTTAAATAGCCTGCAGAATGTGAAGTTCTGTGTTAAACATAATGAACACAATGTTGTGGTGAGAGCACCTGTTTTGCTAAAGCCCATGCCCTCCCTGCCTTTGCCACACACAGTGGCTGCTGAGGCATAAAAACACTGCAGAAATTCTGAATCTTCCCCATCAGATTGAGGTGAGATGTCAAAAGACAGCAGGACCATCCAGTCAAGTTCCTTCAAGTTTCAGTGCTTAACAGCATTGTGGGTGCCAGTGAGAGCAGCATGGTTCAGTAGCCACTAGATTAGTGCACATTCAGAATCATTAGCACTGCTATAAATGCCATGAAGCAAGCAATGAATGGTGCTGCAGGCAAAATGGCATCCAGTTCTCCAGCTGGCCAGAGGTAGTAGTGAAGATCTACCAATAACTGGCCTTTGTCCTCACTTTGAAAGGAAGCCATAATTTTTAATGTAGTGATAGAGGTTCATTGGGGTTTTTTTTTCCTTCCAATCTTGAATGCGAGCTGTAAAGGGATGGAAATTTGATCATTAAGTTTTTTCTTTTGAACTGGAGTTGCTTGACTTATCCTGGTTATCTAATAATATAGTAGATGTTGTGTTCGGCAAAGAATGCAATTCTATAAAGAATAGTGATTCCTCACTGTGGAAAAGCAGTAATTTCTGCTTTCCTTTGGGCAGCATCTGTACCAGGAATTTAATTTGAAAATTTGAATGTAAATCCTCAAAACTCTCTTTTCGGTAGTTCAACTCACTGCATGCCACTGTACCTTCTAGGTGTCATGCACTGTATCCCTCAGATCCCTAGAGTCCCAAGCAGCTGGATCATGACTCATCAACATTTGAGTTGTATAGGCATACAAAAGAAATATTTGTGTGCCTCTCTTACCTGCATTCTTGGCTTCTTAGGTGTCTCCTAGAGCACCTTTACCAGGTTTCCACCATTCACCCACTGCCTTTTGTAATAGTGTGGCCTCCTTTTGCTAAACCAGCCTGTTCGATTGTGTGGGATGTAAAAATTCATGCAAATTTAATTAATGTCTTTTGTGAGGGCTTGAATTGCCTCACTTATTTCCCAGGGTAATATCATAACCATTAGTCTGTAGGGCACATTTTGTCTATCTGAGCAATACAAGCAGTGCAGGAGATGGATCCAGGTCTTTTATGTTGCAGGTAGGGTACTTTAACTCTGCATCTTTAGTGGGCTTTTGCTCCACCACCATTCCTGATTCATTGTATGGAAAAGTATTGATTTTGATGAAGCTTCATGGAACTGTAAATCTGGAGGGGGGATCTGAGAAGAAAGCACATTTCCCATTAAGGTGAACTTGGGAAGCTCAGAACCTGTGACTTAGGTGCCTTTGGTTCTTCATTATTTTCTGCTGTTTGCTTCAACTGACACCTGCTTGTCAAAGTCCTGGATACCTAAAGCCCGTATGTTGTCTGTGTGTCCCAGCACCTGAATTAACTAAAACTCCTAGTAAGTGATAGATCCCCTAACTGTTGGGAGTAGAACAGCTATTACAGTTTGTAAGTCAAATTTGAAAGCTCTCTTTGAATAGTTTTCAAATGGTTCTCTTCAATTTTGTTAATGCCTTTCAAACTTCTGAAACCGTGAGCAATATCCAACTTCCTGTTTCTTGCATAAAACATATTTTATAATGTTCATATGTATTCCACTAATCTGTGCTTAAATTTTAATTTGTGTTAAGAGGGGTTTTTATTTGCATCAAGCAGAAATATGTGGTCTCTTATTGTATTACATTGTCATTAAGATACTGTGCTACTGTTCTGAAATCCAGAATTTCATGTCACTTTCTGTAGAGGTTAGTATTTGTATTATCTTAGAAAAATATTTGGCTTTAGTTATCATAAAGACATGCAATGTTTTCTTTTTCTGCCTTTCCTATTGCTTACACTAAGTGTATATTTGTATTTTAGAAACCATTTTGTCAAAGTACAGCTACGGCCTCTGTCTTCAGAGGAGATTGAAACTATCTGTCAAAAAAAACTTGTTCCTATGGCATCAAAGCTCCGGTTTATTCCCAAACCGAATGGGTTGAGACCCATAGTAAAAGTGAACGGTGTTGTCGAACCACGAGCACTCAGCAAGGAAAGCAGAGAAAAGAAGGTTTTTATTTACTTCATTGTTTTATGTGCATTTGATGTAGGTAACTAATAAATGGAGTAAGGATTTTTGTTGTATGTTTTTAAGGATTTAAAACATAAAACTAGTTTTAACATGGTGGACTGTAACATTCTGATCAAGATGGCTGAATGGGTCTGTTGCAGCTTAGCTTCTCCCTTTCCAATGCTTAATTGCCACAAGCCTCCAGTTCCAGAATCACAAATTTCTGTTTATAAAACTCTCTCAAGGAAATGAGCCCAATACAATAACATGGCTTGTAAGGTAATCCTGTTTTTTGATATGGGTGAGTCTGGCTTGTTGGGATTTGCCTGAGTGCTGATGATGGTGCATGCTGATCTGTGAGGTTGCCTGTGGAGCCAGTGAACAGTGGTGAGCTGGGTGCGTTACAGGAGAGGGTCTAAGGAAGGGCAAGGAAGCTGGAACAAGCACAGAAGATCTTGAGATAGGAAGGAAGCTGAGAGTGATTGCTGTGTGGGAACCGACAGAACACTCAGTGCACAGTCTAGTCTGTTTAACAGGGCAGTTAACCAGAAGACACAGTGGCAGCCCAGTTTCACTGTCTTGGACAGCTGCATTAATTGCTTTTCCTTAAGGCTGAGTCTCATTCACAAGGTTGAATGTTCCCCAAATGAGTGAGGTGTCAGCAGCTTCTTAGCACTAACTGTTCAGACCATGTGATCCCAGACCAGATGAAAAGAGCATCAGTTAAAAGCCATTCTAAACTGTGGAGTGTTATTTCACATAATATTCCACATTATGGTGTTTACAGAGCTAATCAGCCTGCATGACTTCAGTGCTGCTCTGATGTACTAGACTATCCCCACAGCTGAGTTAAGTCTTTGCTCAATTACTTGAATAAAGTACCTAGAGAGGCCCAGCTGATGGTGCAGCTGGAGGTAGCATAAAATCTCAGAGCACACCTTTCTCTTTGCTGTTCTTGCTGCTGTCAATATCTCCAGCAGAGAGAATGAATGATATTTCAGGTTCTTTTCAGATTCAGTGGTGGTTTTATTTGCTGGCATTCATCTGTTTATCACTGTAACTATTACACCTTGATTTCCGACAGTCAAAGGTAGGAACAAAAGCATTTTCCATAGGATTTAACTGTACCAGAAAAAAAATCTCTGAGACTGTTTTGTCACTTTGAAGTAGTTACTGCAGTGATACTCAGGCTTTCTGAAAGCTTCAGTTGAACAAAATAATACAGTAAATACGTAAATTTAATCTCAGGCTTCATTTAAATTTGTAGTCTTTGTATTGTAAAGAATTTAATGTGTTTCAGCATAATTTAAGGTGATTCTCTTTGGTCTCTTTAGATGAATCATTACAACACTCAACTAAAAAATCTGTTTAGTGTGTTAAATTATGAACGGACTATAAACACCAGTTTTATAGGCTCTTCAGTGTTTGGGAAAGATGATATCTACAAGGCATGGAAGCAATTTGTTACAAAGGTTCTTAAATCTGGTGGTGAAATTCCTCATTTCTACTGTGTAAAGGTATGTATTTTTAATTACATATTCAAACTAGCTTTTCAAAACCAGCTTGTGCAGATACTTTTATAGCTGTATTAGCTGTAACCTGACTGCATATTTCTTTTTTTCTAAATAAAATTTTGTGGATCGGTTACAGACTCTGGTTAGTTTTTTGATGAGGGTAGTTGATTGCTTTTTGTGGATCGGTGTCTCTGCAGTAGAGCTTCCTTTCCTTGGGTGTTTTTCTGTACATCTTTCTGTTGCGCAGGATCTCCTGCTTCTATGCATGCACTGAATTTTTTGCAGTTACACTTTGCTGGATATATAAGTGGGAGAAAGATGGATGCTCAGATAGCCTTTTGAGCCATATGAAAGCCAGAAAAAATGCTCTGTGTGCATTTGAATAAATTCAGTGTCTCTTAAAAAAATTGTCTCTTCTATCTCAGTATCATTAGGTTCTGTTGAAAATGAACACATGACTTCTGGTTGGTGTCTTTCCAAGAAGTTTCTTCTCCCACTTGGAAAAAATCAGTGCTTGTGGTAGCCCATTATTTAAAGGAGTTTGTTCTTCATCTTCACACCTCTGTCAGTTCTGTCTAGCAGGCAACATACTGTGTTTGATTTCAATTCATAGCTTTGAACTGGGGCAATGTGTACGGAAATATGTAAATTACACAGATTTGTATGTATTACAGGGGGGCTCTGTTCCCATCTCTCATATGTTGTCATCCTGCCCTGAAATAACTTTAATAATTTTGTCTTGTTATATCTTTCGAGCCAAAGGATCATGTCATTGACATAATTTGTGTTATAATAATCCTAAGATTGATGCTTCTACAGAAAGTTTTCTGTTTTTACTAGGACGAGTAAAAGCAGAGGTAGGTTTCCAATATCAAAAGGAAAGGAAGGGAAAGGTAAAATATGTAGGTTTGCAGCTTTCCAAAAGTCTGAGATGTCATCTCCATGGCCATATGGTGAGGCAAGTTTCTTAAAATATTTAAACATTAAAATACCAGTTATTAACTTATATGATTGGGGGTTCAGTGTTAGATTTAAGGTCGCATGTGGTACAATCTTCTGTTAGTAATAAGAATTGTGTTAAAACTGATGATTTGGATATTTCTTTCTAAGGGAATACTCAGTGAATGGGGAAAGATTTTTCAGACAAGCAGTGAATTTTTATTTTGTCTGAAAAATTGGCCTGCGTGATGCAGTGATTTTACTCCCATGTGATCTGTCTTTCAGCTTTGCTTACGTACCTTCTGTACTACCACAATGTTGACAGTGATATTGCCGAGTGTGTAGTGGAAGATATTTCTTCTGTTTCAGGCTGATGTGTCCAGGGCTTATGATACCATTCCTCACAATAAACTTGTGGAAGTGATTTCGCGGGTCCTGAAGCCTGAGAAGAGAACCGTGTACTGCATACGGCGCTATGCTGTGATTATGGTTACCCCAAGTGGAAGAGCCAAGAGGCTCTATAGGAGACATGTATGACTTCCTGATTCCTTCTCTTTGCTGTTGTAAGCATATTTTGGTCCAAGGAAAGTTTTTCCTTTATAGCTTTCTTTAGCCACAATTTGAATTGAGGGACTTTGAACTGAATTGGCTAAGGACTTAATAAATACCTTTTTTAATACTGTTAGATATTTTCCAGGGGTAGAAAAGCTTGGTTTTAGTCCATACCTTTTAAAGTTTTTACTCACTCTTAGGAAAAGTAAAGATAAATGTGTTGTGGAAATAGAGATTTGTGGGTGAGACGTTTAATTTTAACGGTAGAAGAATTGTTGGATTAAAATAATGCAATAAAGCTGGTCCTTTGACCTCCACTGAACAAAAAAGTCAGTTACTGAATTTTCTGTTGCTTTTATCATTCATTTCTTTACAATTTAAACAATTATACAGGTTTCTACTTTCAAGGACTTTATGCCAGACATGAAGCAGTTTGTGTCCCAGCTTCAGAATGCCTCATTGCGAAATGCAATAGTAGTTGAACAGGTAAGTATTGTGAGGCTTCTTTTCAACTGAAAAAGAAAGCTACAGAAGAATTAGAGGAAGATTGGGATTTTTACTTGTATGCACATATTATGTGGTAACATTATTTCTCATTTAGTTAACCAGCACCTTCTGTAGAAACACTTTTGTCATATCTTCTTTGATGTTTGTAACAGGCTCTGAGTGTTCAGTGGGAGGAGTGCACCAGGCAAGAAATCTGACAAAAAGTCCTTCTAGACTTTTCCCAGATTTTCTCATTATTTTATCAAACTTTTATTTTAACCAGTGTCTTCTTTTTCCTTTCCCAATTTCATTGTTTCTTGTAACAGTCCTTAAGGGAAAAATTAACTATTTCTTGTAACAGTCCTTAAGGGAAAAGTTAACTATCTAGTAAAAGTGGGCATCAACACTGCCTATCTTCAAAACATACAGAAGTACAAATGAGCAAGGTGTATTATAAGCCAAGTAGCTCAGGATGTTGGCATCTTGACTAGTAAACTGCACAGCTTTTTTTTGTTTTGTTTTGTTCTAAGATCTTATTTTGTGCCTAATTAAAAATTTAAAAAGCTGATTTTAAGGATTACCTGTCAAGGTTCATGAGAATGAGCTCTTCTTTAGGGGAGTTAAATGCATTGCAAACAAGATCAACTCTTTAAGTTTTTGTTTAAAGAGATTTCTTGCTTTCAGTGAATTAAAGTATGGTTAAAAACTACATGTATTTTAAATTTACTCCTACTGATGCTTTGTTGCAAGAAGCAAGCATTCTTCTGTTTTAATTCTTGTGATACAAGTGTCTGTTCTAAAGACTTCCTTCTGTGCAAGCAGCATGACAAAGGCATAGAAGTAGGTGATAGGCTCAGACAGTTTCTTCATGCATTTCCATGCTTGGAATCATGGTGTTCCATAATAACAACCTTCAAGATTTCCTGAGCATCAAGTGAGCAGACAGGTATGTTCTTTCAGGCTAGTAATTCCTCTTTAAATTTTTCTTCTCTAAATCTGGCAGTGGAAAATGACAAGGTTAGCGGAAGGTGATTTCTAACATACAAGTGAAATGATCTTGTGTGTCTGTGGACATAGGAGTAGCATATATGGTGTAGCTGGTGTACAATTCCAGGATCCTACGAAAATAAGAAAGTCTAATGGGTACCTGGATGAAAATGGAAACTAGCTGGCTCTGTGATGTATAAGTACATTTTGTTACCTTTTTCAAACTGATGTAGAGACTATGCTAGATATTGCATGAGAAGCAGCGTTCTATTTTAAAATATTTTATGTTTGAAAACAATTTTTGTGTCATTATCTTAAAAGAACAAAGTATTTTGAGAAAAGTGTCATGTCAGTCTGGGTGTCTGTACCACTGGTACATCACATTATCTTTTCAATGCAATTAATCGTGATCTTGCATGGCTCTATCAAAAGCTGGGTGCTTTTGTCTGCTGTCTAATCTATGCAAGTAGTAAGTAATTTAATTTGAATTAAGTCATTGTTAAGGGTGTTTAAATAGTTGTAAATTGATTTTTTAATTTTATAATTTTTAACAAAATGTTCCATAAATATTGGGTGGACAGCAATGCATGGAAGTGTTGGTAATACCTGGAGAAGTGTTTTGCAGCAGAATGGGCAAGTGACCATATCAAGACTCCGGGAATCATAAAGATCCTGACGTACAGAAATTGTCCTACAGGATAGAAAGTGGCCAAAAGAGCAAGGTCTTACACATTGTAATAATCCAATGTATTATGCCAGCACTTTAAAAAGTGGGTTTAGATGTTATATTTGATTTTTCCTAACACAAAAAACCCTGATATCCAACAAAAATTAACCTGTTGGATGTGAGCAGCTTTTAGTATGTATGTTCAGATCTTGGGTTTAGGGTTTGTGTTCTCACTTATGTAGGGGTTTGAGCTGCTACAGTCTGCCTTTTAAAGATTTCTATGTATCTTCAAAGTTACAGTGTATTTTTCATTTCAAATCTTGTTTTGTTTTGTCACATTTCTAGAGTTTAACTTTCTATGAGACAAGTTCCAGCCTGTTTAATTTTTTCCTTCAAATGATACATAACAACATCCTGGAGATTAGGAACAGGTAAAAAAAAATTAGTTATTCTTTGTATAGCATGCTTTGTTGGTTTGTTTGTTTTCTGTTAAGAGGCTACCTTTAATTTACTCTGGGGTCTTTTGATAGCTGTCTTTTAAAGATATTTTAATTTCATATTAATGAGAAATTTGTGTATCAGTTTAAGGTCCAAAAAACAATCAAGAGTTGGGAGTCAACTTTACGTTGAATAAAATTTCTCTTCCCTTCCTGGATGATGTTAACTATTTACAATGCATTATTACGTAGACTATGGAATAACTTTCATAATGTATTATTCCACAGAATACGGAATAACCTTCATTTAAAACTGCAAGTGTAATTCAAAAGGAATATACTTTAAAATGGTGGGATCCATAGTGGTAAGCAAAAGCAAGAGTAACATCCAAGCAATCATGCAAAAACCTTTTTAGTCATTTCCCTGTAGTGCAATGGTTTTGTTATTTGGCAAGTTGCAATAAAAATAAAAGGCAGTAGCAATAGGAATTTAAATTATTGGCAAGTCCAAAATTAAGAATAAGATGTTACAGAAGGTAGTAATGCAGATTTCGTCTTGTGTTGTGGAGATACTGACTTGGTACTTATATTTTGCCTCTAGGTGGCAAATGTGTACCGTGTCTAAAAAAGGAAGTACTTACATGATCATTATTTGTAAATTCAGAGTGATTTATGTTAGAATGAATAGCTTCTTGCTCTAGAAAAAATACCTTTGTTTTAGAATACTTATTTTAGAATCTCACAGGATTGAGTGAGAGTGAGAAAGGCTCTCAAGGAGTCACATAGAACCATGTTTATATTTCTTTTCTAGCATTGATGCTTACACTCCCTTTGGCAAGATCATAAGAATGCTCTTGTGGCATGCTTTAATAATGACTAACCCACATGAGTATGTTTCATGGAATTTTAATGGTCTCAGAGAAAGCACATCCTGACAAAACCAGCTTCACACTTTCAAATTCAGTCACAACTTGACTCAAAAAATACTCTTTGTCCTGAAATTAATTTACCCTTTTAAGTAGCTTGTTCTAGTTTGTCAAAACAAAAACCCTGTATGTTCAGTAAATAAATAGACTCTCTTTCTCATTAAAAAATCACAGTTAGTCAACATTAACTTGATGTTTTGAGATAAATGCAGATAATTGAGCTGGGGACCTCTAAGCAATCTTTTAATACTATTTGATACATTTAACAAAAGTCTGTAAGAAAATAAAACTACTGTGAGGACTGTTTTCAGATGACTGAAAATACAGGTAGGATCAGTGCTCAAAAGTAGTATGTGGTCTGAATTTATTCTCTTCAGCCTCACCAAGTCATTAATGTAATAGCCATTCATGGTGAAATGGACATTATAGTATCTCACTGCTTCAAAGAAGTGTTGTGAAAATAATCCCCTTGGGTTTTGTGAGCCATACCCATTTGGTTGATGCCAGCATAGAAAATTCTCCCAGTTTACTTTGTTTTGTGTATAAGAACACTTCTCTTGAAGCTGTCACAGTAAGATGTACCATAAAGAATTAAAAAACTTCAATGAAGGATGTCTGCAGCAGAAGGAGGCCTTGTGGTTTGAGATCAGTTATACAATTTCTTTCATTTAATGGCAGTTGTCTCCTGGAGTTTATTAATATGAAAGGAGTATATATATTAGTGGGGTTTTTTTTTACTGTTAAAGTTAAAACTTCTAGATCTCTATGTAGCTTTTTAGAAGAAAGAACAAAAAAATTTAAAGCTGACGGCAACCATATAGCATGTTTCTTATACTTGGGAAAAAATATTTAACAGCTCTTGCAATCTTGTTACATATTTTGATATTTTTTTTTTCTTCTTCTTCTTTGGTAGGTACTACTTACAGTGCTGTGGAATTCCACAGGGCTCCATTTTGTCAACCTTACTTTGCAGCTTATTCTATGGAGATATGGAAAACAAATGGCTCTCTGGAATAAAGCAGGATGGGTAGGGTTGCTTTGTTCTGTGCTCTGTTACAGTAATGCATAACATGTAGTGTATGTGTTAGTAATTTTCTCCGACATTTAGTTTTGAATGTCAAGGTTTTCCAACTTCATTAGGAGCGTGGTGCACACAAGCATCTCCACAGCTTCAGTGAAATTGGGGTTGATTTTTGGGAGAATTTCCCTATTACAAGATTGAGAAGAAATGCAGAGAAGCTTTCCTATATCTTTGGTAGGAGATTCTTTCTTAGAAAGAGCACAGTATTAGGGATGCTGTAAGGAATCCTACAAGCTGCTCTTGTACCTCTGAGAAGTTTATGGCTATGCTTCACTCATTCCCACATCATCTGTGGTCTTTTCACCTCAGATAAGATGAGATGTTTATTTCATTTATGTTTAGGAAAGAAGTAAAACTGAGAATTTCTGCATGAGTTTCAATTTGGAGTTCATATCTGCCTCTACCATCTCTGTGAATTAAAATAGGCAGGCACATTGTTGCTCTGAAGTGTATGAAAAAACTTTGAAAGGATTACGTATTAAAAAATCTAACAGTTTCTTCTTGATTACAGAGTCCTTATACGTCTCATTGATGATTTTTTGCTTCTTACACCACATTTAATGAAGGCAAGAACTTTTCTAAGGTATGCTATTAAGGACATAGTCTTCAAAGTAGTAAGCATTATTACCTTTTACATAGTGCTTTTTCATCTTAATGCACATAGGTGTATTTGTTTTATGAGTTAACAGTCAAGGGCTATTTTGGAGTCCTTGGTAGTAGCCTGTGCTTGGGAAGAATCCTAAAACTGCATTCTTGATAGCCAGTTAACAATCTGTTGCAGTTTACATGGTGGGCAATTCTTGCTTCGGTTTGAATTAGGGACTTACCTACTACTTGGTGGAGCTTCAGGCATAAATTAGTGTTGCGGCCTAACCAAAGCATGTGATAGTTGTCTTGAAAACCATTTTCCCTCAAATTTTTTAAGATGTCTTATTTATATTCTCAGAATGTTTTTATTGGGCACTCATGCTGCTGCTTTCTGTTCCCCAGAAAAGAATGCAGCTCTGGTCTGATCCAGTATTGCTAGGAATTTTCTGCTCATTACCATTCCATGATGAGTATCTGAAGATACCAATAGCATGTTAGTATGCTGTTCACACAGAAGTTTAAAATAATAATACTTTATTGTGCTTCAGAACTACCTTTTCTTTAAACATTGAATCCCAGAAGCTCCTGGTTACTGTGCATAGGAGTATACAGTCAGTCCTAGGAGAGTTCTGCTGATGCCAAAATCAATTTAAAGGATCCAAGGGACAGGTCTTGAAGAAAAGCTTAGCGTCTGCAGTGTAGTCAGTTGCATCATGCTTTTCCGCAGTCAGAAAGATGCAGCTCTGTTGTGAGCCTGAAAGGTGATGGAGGAATCAATTAAGTACAGTTTGAAGTGTAAATTGTATGAAATAGTGGTAGTGTATTTTGAGGACTTCATTTCTCCTCATTTTCTTATCAGAACAGAAAGAAATTTCTAGGCATCTGTGGGTTTACAGATAAATCAAACTAACAGGGAGGGTCTCAAGCTGTTAATCTCTTATTACATCTTTTCAGCACAATGTCACTTGAATAGCAGTGCAGATTGTCCTTCTTGCCCTTTGAAGTTGTCTGCACTTCTGTTCTATATCAATTTCTGTACCAACTGTGTTGATTTTCTGTAGAGAAGTAGCCTTTTCTATGAGAGATTTCCATAGGTCAGATCCTATGAGCTCTCTGCCACAAATGGAGTAGTACCAGTTTTCCTAATATAGTATTAGAACTGAGGGACTCAATAAATTAGTTTTGAGGAGACAGCATTAAGACTATGACTCCCCAAGAAGAAGAGCCTACTCCCTCTCTTTAAAAGGATGAAGTCTGCATATAAGTACATTGCCAAGTAAGACAAACTGCTCCTTGTCCACAACACTGCTGATCCAGTATGTAACAGGTAATCAGCAGGCATTCTGGCAGTGAAAACATTCTTAGGGAAAATGTTCCCCTTTAAAATTTTTCATCAGATAAGGGAGGTTCCTGTTATATGGATTCTCCTTGGTTTTGTTAACTTCCAAAAACCATAACTTGTCATCTGCCCTTTTACAGTGATTTTTATTTCAGAGGTTTCTGCGAGTGTGGTTCATACAGCTTGTCTTAAGTTTTGCATGGCTGATGTGCTTAATTTGCATTAATCTGTAATTTTTTCTCCATTATCCTCAAGCTTATTTGTTTTATGTATTTATTTACCTGTAATGTCTTCACTTTCTTTATTTCTAGCTGTGTTCCTTAACCTGAAGAGTTGGCTGTGGTTCCCTTTATTCTTTGATTTCTGCCCTTTTGTTCAAGAATTTCTGTCTTGCAGCATGGTGCCAGTTTTTTTCTGCTTTGCTGGGGGGCTTGGCCTAACTGTTTATATCTGTTTTAGGACTCTAACAACAGGTATTCCTGAGTACGGCCTTTTAATAAACCCAAATAAGACAGTGGTGAATTTTCCTGTTGATGATATCCCAGGATGTTCCAAATTTAAACAGCTGCCAGATTGTCGTTTGATCCCATGGTGTGGTTTTTTATTAGATATAAAAACACTTGAGGTTTACTGCGATTACTCCAGGTAAATAGAGTTGTACACTCCAGTGTCAGCTTTACAGTATCTCGTACATAGTGGGAGAAGCACAAGGGTGTGTTGGGAATGGTGTAGTTGAATTAATTGGAAAGCAGATAGGAATTAACTTGGTTTTGTCTAGAGGGACTAGCAATCCTTTCAACATCAGAGCTGTTCTCCCTGGTACACTGCAGATGGGGAAGAATTTGTGGGGAAGAGAGCTTCTCTTTGAGCTAGCAACCTTGACCATTTACACAAAACAGTCTGAAGTGGCACAGAACTCAGGACAGGATAATGTATCCTACTGAAAAGTTCTGTAGACCCTTTACATGGACTACTAGAGATGGCATTAGATATTTGCTAAAGATCGAAAAGAAAGAACTGTTTAAACTCAAGGATAATATTGCTTCATTAGCTTCATTATTGACCACTTTTAGTATAAACAGCCCATAAACATTTAAGTAGAAAATTAGGAGGAGGTTTTCCACCGATGGCATGGTAAAGTTCCTCAATAGTCTTCCTAAACAGAAAAATTTGGTCACTTTAGGAAAGGAGTTTATGTGATGTGGTTTCCCATAGCAAAGGACCTTTATTCACTAGCTGAGTTCTTGAAAGAAGCAGTTTGTGTAGAAAAGGGTATTGATGTTACTGATCTGGGAGACACTAATCAGAATCATAAAATTATAGAATTGTTTACATTGGAAAAGTCCTTTAAGATTGAATCCAACCGTTAACCCAGCACTGCCAAGCCCACCACAGTGTTTGTTTCAAGGCTTTGCTTTTGATAAGCTTGCCCTAAGCAGCTGGAACATCAGGCTTGTTCCCGTAACTAAGGTGGCTTCAAGCCTAAGCTCCTGAATTGCATGGATCATAGACATAGATAAGATGATTGTCACCGGAGTAATTAATAATGTTCTAGACATTGTGTTTCGGAAATACATTTAGTTTGTATTTAAGGTTATTGATTTGGTTTTTTTTAGCAGGGTAAATTTTTCAGCACTGAGGTACTGAAGTCAGCCCTTAGCTAATACTCTTAATGCCACAGGGCCTAGTCTCTTTCAACATTGAATTTAATTACGGTCATCTTTTAGCTACTGGCTCAATGATTAGCAGGAAATCTCTGTAACATGGGAAGTTAAATGAGGCTTGCTTTACAGAATTTAATTTAGTCTATTAGCCCATGGAGTTTAACTACTTTTTTACTTTTTTTTTCTAGTTACGCCTGTACTTCTATCAGGTCAAGTCTTTCCTTCAATTCAAGTATAACAGCTGGGAAAAACATGAAATACAAACTGAGTGCAGTCCTCAAACTGAAATGTCATAGTTTATTTCTTGATTTACAGGTGGGAATATGAAAATGGATGTTTGGCAATGTTGTGATTAGTGATGAAGAGCATTAAAACTGCTTTAAGTTCTAACATAAAAGTTTGAGAAGAAATATAATCTGGAAATGTTGACAGCAAATAAAATGTAGGGTTCCAGAAGTGATCCTTCACAACATTGTTAACTTAGTTGCATAAAGGAAATCTTTTAAGTTTAGCCTAAAATGTTTTTTGTCTAGATCTTCAACAAATCCTATTATGACACTAAAATATTCTTATAGCTCTGTTTCTGTTCTGTTCTAGATCAACAGCCTTAGAACAGTTCTTATTAACATCTACAAGATATTTTTCCTCCAGGCTTACAGGTAGGTCACTGTCTTCTGAAGTAAGTATCAATATTTCATTACTCTTTCTTGACACATGGAGGAGCTATGAATTAGAAAAAAGTGTGCCATGTAAGTGTGCAGCGTGTATGTGTATATATATATGTACAATGTGTGCAGTAGTTAATGTCAGTAGTAGGTGAAGTTATTCTTGTTTCAACACTGTTCTTAAGTAATACTGTTAGGTTTAGGATACAGGAATATATTTGCTGTATGTGTTTAAGTGATACTTCACCAAATGGATTTTCAGTGTCTGACAGCTGAACTCAAGATAACCAGTCTGTTTTGCTCCAGGAGTAGGATAAGAAGCCTTATTAACCATTATATATTTAGATCAGTTAAATATTAGGCAGTTTATATTTAGAGCTTTGTATCTGTTAAAGTCATATAGAACTTTGACCAGTATAACTTCAGGTAAAGTGAAGTTTCATTTTACCAAGTTAATTGTAGTTTCTTATTGCTGATAATGTTTTAATTGCTCCTTACTTGGTAATATCTTGGCATTTGTGAGCTGGGCTTGATCAGCAGAGGAAGTGAATGTTTTAAACAAAGATAAGGGAAAGAAATCAAAACTGATAAGCAAGTTGGAAGAAAATACTAAACTATGTACATTGCAAACTGAATATTTGGCAGCAGAAAGTAATTGGGTTTTTATTGTTTTAACATGGAAAATGTGCAAGAAGTTCTTCACTCTTCGGAAATCTGATGTTGCTCTTTTGCTATGCTCACGCTTACTACAAAGGGATATTTTGGTTTTGTTCTTAAATTCATCTTGGTCCACATTCAAGCTGTATTCTTTGTCCAAGAAGTGTAATTGGGTTTGTCTAGTACAGCACTGATGTGTCCAGCTCTTAAACTTTTGTGTTGTGGGTGATTTAAGATTTTTCTCTGATAGATATGATCACTCTAGTTACTTCTGTTTGGTTTTATGGTAACATTCTAACAGTGACATGCCTATGTTATATATACATTTAT
>VXAX01001927.1:239738-316020 GCA_013399835.1 Leptocoma aspasia
ATATGAAATATTTATAAATAAAACACTGTCCACCATGCCACCATGATAACTGCACGTCAGGTTAATTCAGCCAGAGACCCAAGTGTCATTCAGCATGATACTTGGGTCTATCCTTTAAATATTGAAAATGTCACAGTTTTTTTAAGTGATTGCAGTATGCTGAGTTAATTTAATAAACAAGTGTATACATTGTTGATTAATTAAAAATCAACATTGTAATTGGCTATATTCAGCATAAGCAGGATTATAATACCAGAGCCTGAAGGTAAAATAATTTTAAGTTCAGCAGTTTTAAAATATTTTCAAGTAGGTGTAAGGAAGTATACAATACAAATAACATCTATAGAGTTGGCTTCCAAATAGGCAAAGGAGTGAGTATCCTGGTCTGTGGAATCATTTGGAAGTCTGTTTTCCTGCATACCTGAACAGAATTTATTGTGGGGTTTTGCTCTGTTTTTCCTTCCTCTCACACTCTGTCATGTGGGTGTTCTCTGGTGGCATGGTCTGTCATATGGAATTGGTGACGATGGGTAGTTTAGTTTTCTCTGCCCATAACACAGTTATGCTGTCCTCTGGGGAGAAGTCTGTTACCAAAGCAGATGGCTTCAAGATCTTCTTTCAGCATAAAATTTAGAAACAAACGTCATACATGTCTGACATTCCAGGAATATGTATATATGGGAGCGGTGTCGTGCAGTAACAGTGCAACAGCTAAAGATACAGCTAAAGACTGAGTGCATTTAAATGTTGTATAGTGCCTAAGCTATGTAGTCATAATTTCACTTGAAATTGCAAATGACTTTTGATTAAATAGGCTGTTTTTGTGAACAGGTTCCATGCCTGTGTTCTCCAATTTCCATTCAACCAGCAAGTTAGAAAAAATCCTGATTTCTTCCTAAGGATTATCTCTCAGACTGCATCATGCTGCTATGCTATCCTGAAAACAATAAATGCAGGTAGAGGATGTTAATGCCAATGAAGTAGTGGGTTTGGATTTGTTTGGGGTTTTTTTTTTTGGACAAATAGAACATCTTGAATGTGCAGTCCAATGGTGTAATCTTGGGATAAAGATCAGGAATTAATTTTGTGAAGTGCGTAATAAGAATCACAGTGCATTTTTCTTCTTAAACTCCGTTTTCTGAAGGTGGTTTTTCAGGCACTAGTTATTAGTTTTCTGCTGATGTACAAGACTTCACTGATTACACAGATTTCCAGTAAAAAATCCTGGGGTGATTTTATAGAAAGAGAGGAGACCAGACATACTTCTTAATGCTTATCATTTTTAGTTACATTATTTTCCTTTTCTATCTCTAGGGATTGCTGAAGGTAACAAAGGTGCATCTGGCATATTCCCTATTCAGGTAGCGGAATGGCTCTGCTACCATGCCTTCACTGTGAAACTGTCAAATCATGAAGCTGTTTACAAATGTCTACTTAGATCCTTAAAATTCTGTAAGTATTCAGCTATTTTTATAGTTTTGTCTATGGTTAGTTGTAATAAAATTTAGAAACTAATGGATTTTTAAAGTTTCCTAATCCTAAAATGTTGTTCTCAGATGTACATTAATGATCTTTCTGATTTTATTCAAATTACTAAGTATAAGTAGGCAGATCAAAATTTTTTCAGCACTGCATTTTCTAGAGCCTTATTCTCACAGGACAATTGATGCATGGCACTCAGCAAGCTTGTGCAGTTCAGAAGGCTTAATAAAGACTGTGCTAATCATGTAAATATTTTCAGCAGGTTTAACTAAATGAAATACAATTGCTCAAGCTTCTATTTTAAAAAATGTAGATTAACTGGCAACTAAATAAACTCCTCCCACAATTTGAACTCTTACTCAAAAAAGTGTCACCAGGGTGAGGACATAGAGGCTCTGGCTCCACTGCATGTGTATTTTTGCAGACTTGTGGTGTTGGCATATCTCTGACATTTCATTTGGTGAAAGAAGTAGTCTGCGTCCCTGGCCCCTGGGGAACTCTTTCCTTAAACAGTTGTGCAGTCTGCCTGCATGCCAGCCCCAGAAGTAATAGAATTTTCCGTTTTGAGATATTAAAAGTGGACAGCAAGAGGTTTTCTGAAGCAGCCAGTACTGTTGATGAATTTAGCTGCAGTGATGGCCAGACTCTTGACATGAACTCTAATTTGCACTCTGAATGAGTCATTGCTTAGCCAGTTTTGTTATACAAGACCAAGAAATTCCTGGGTCTCATTCCAGAGTAACACCTATTTGATTTGAAATGTATCATAAGCTTCCTTTGATAGCTGCTCTGAGGTTTGGTGCCCCAAAAAGAAGGCAGCTCTTCTTTTGGTAGGAATCATTTCCTTCCCATGTCAAAGGCTTGCAGGAATGCTTGAGTGCAGTCTGATTTTTGGTGGTGCAGTGTGAATGTATCAAGACAATACTATTTCACAGGAAACAAACTGATGGTTATGATTTTGCCAGCCACATTCTTGAGAGCTATGGACTTTCTGTATGGAGCATAATTCCAACAGCCTTTCCCAGAGGAACTCCTTCTCTGAGTTACTCACTGATACTAAAACCAGAGGCCCCAAGTCTGCTCACTGCTGAGAAAGCAGGGCAGGGCTGCTTGCTTCACTTGGAGGGGACAGGGACTAAAGAATTAAGCAGAGAATGCAGTAGACACAACCAGTAGGACAGTGGCCTCTCTGGGAGCTGCCTCACTTCTCTAAGATCCATATAGGCACATTTGAATTTCCATCTCTATTGCTCTAATGCTCAAGGTTTTGCTCTTGGGATCTTTGACTGGCAGACCACAATCCAGACCAAAGCTCTTTCATCCTTCTCTGTGCATGCTTTGCTGTTTAATCTGACAATACTTTCAGGATGGAGGCACAGCCCCAGGGAGCTTTATTGCTCAGCAGAATCTCACCTTCCTTGGCTGCATGCATCAGCAGTGAAAGTGGTCTCTGCTTTCCATAAAGTCCACCACAGATGGCGGGGAAAATTGGCTGGGAAGTAGAGGTGAAGTTTTCCTAGTTTGAATAGATATTGTCACTAGTTCCTTCTGCTGTACCCATAGAGCTGCTTGCTTAACTGCAATACTGACCTGAAACTTGCATGTGGTTCAGGCCTAGCTCTGTGCACAGTTTCTAAACCAGGGAGAGAAAGCTGACCACCTGTCAGTTGGCTTCTCTTGCAGTGAGAATTGCCCTTGAGAAAAGGGAATAATCTTGCTTCCTAAATTCCTAGAGAAGCCTTTTAACATTGTACTTCCTGAGTATTGTGGAAGTGGAGCAAGAAAAGTCCAAAGGTCCGTAGAAAGTCAGTGATGGCATTCTCTTGAAAAGAGTAATTTTCAGCTATTCTTTCATGAATCTTACCTTCTCTGAGGCAGAATCTGTTCCTCACATCCACAGTGTTAAGATAATCCACTCTTTTTATCTACAGAGTCCAGTTTCTTTGGGAAATATCTGAGACTTCAGGTACTCTACTGAGAGATCAAGGCTTCAGAAATCTTTGCTTAACAGCTGCCTGAACAATTAGCAGGCTGTGACTTGTGACTTTACTATGAAACTTTTAAGACGGAAACTTTCGCTGTGGTTGGTTGACAGATCACTGGAGTCCAAGTCATTCAAATGCTATCTCTCCATTTGCTTATAGCCACCTGAAATCTTACCTGTACTTCACAAGCCCTGTTCCACCAGTGCAGCAAGAGTTGATACAATAATTGGTGGAGCTGTACAAAGACATCTTGAGGTGATGAGTCACATGCATACCCATGGTGTGAACGGGCATCATTATCTCTGTATCCCCGAGGTCTCTGGTCGTAGGTGAAGGCTGTTTTTCAGTTCCTGGTTGTACATGGTGTTTGTATTTGTACTTTCTTCTGAATCTAGTACTATACTAAGTGTCCTGATCCTTTGGGCATGCACTAAAATTCATTTACAGAGATATTGATAGTTTCCTGTGCAGTTACAAGCTAGTTTTGTTTGCCCTGCACCAGACCTAGTCCTGGGCAATGTTATTGTAATCAGAACATCATCTTGTAGAGAAAGTTACTAGAGAACTAAGCATTATGTAGAGATGTTAGAGCTAATTCTAAACATGGTATTTTAAATTTTGTCTTCTGGAAATCGGGTAGCATGTGTGGATGTCATTAGTTGTGATGGGGAAGTCACTGACTTTCAGGTGGGATCCTGTGAAGTTTGCTCAGTATCTCTATATGCTGCAATAGTCTGTAGCACAGAGATAAACAATGCTGGTAAAAGGCCTTGTGTTGACTTAACAGCTGCAATTTTTGTTGTCATTTTGGAGTTTGTATTGGCTGTATAAAACCTATTACCTCTGTGAGATCATGTTGTTGACGGGAATTGATATAAATGTGGTTTTCACTTGTGTCCCTGCACATGCCTTTCCATTCCTCTCTGTGGGAATCAAAATCAAGCTCATAGGTTTTGGGGAGGAGGTTCTTCCCACTATTCCCAAACCTATTAAATATCAACATCAGGGACTTGTCATGAGTTGTCATCATTCTTCAGAGTTAAGTATTTAAAACACAGTTATTGTTTAACATCCCTCCTATTATTACCAGTGGGGAAAGGAGCAGGAGTCTTTCCTTATTATGATAAGATATAAATACATCATCTGTCTCCTTTCCACATACAGGGCAAATGTTTGTTGAGTACCTCTGGCTTTCTGCACCATTGACAATTTTGCTGACTCTGTTTAGTGACAGACTAAAACTGTTGCTAGGATTTTACATGTTCTTCCTAATCTGTAAAAAGTCCTTTTTACTGTCTGTATTTCTATTGACGGGATGTTCAATCTTTCAAAGTAACTGTGGTTTAATGGAAGGCCTTATTTGGTAGATGAAGTTGTTCAACAAATGGGCTTACACTTTTCAAAATTTGATGGAGTTCTCAAATCCAAACAAAAAAAGTCACAAAAACAGAAAGTAAGAGGAATTTGCTCCTTGATTTTCTTTGTTAATATTTTCACATACAATTTTGAACCCTTTTATTTGTTAGCCTGATTTAAGTGTGGAATAACAGTCACGTATTTTATTATAGCTTTTTTTGTCCCCATATTCCAGGTGTTTCAACTTTTTAGTTGGTTTTAGCTAGTATTGATTTCATGGCTTCATTAGCATTTTCCCTAAACTAGAATTAATAATTATTTGCAGTTGTAATGAGTGTTTCTGATATTTTGGTAGGTAAGAGGCAGCTAATCAGGAAGATTCCAGAGGATACTGTGGCACTACTGCGGGCAGTGACAGAGCCATCTCTTTGTCAAGATTTCAGAGCTATCCTGGACTAACTGATTAAGGTTTATTTCATAATTTTCTCAGGTTTGAAAATAAATGTTATGTCTTTAGGTGAATTATCTGTAGTTTATTTTGGTAGAGTGGGCCAAGAGCAAGTTAACTCAGGAGTTTGTGTCTGTTTCTCAGATACGATACAAGGACAGAAAAAGAGCAGACAGTTTTGTTAATACTTTCTTGTTTGGGTTTTTTGTTTGTGGGGTTTTCTTTTTTTGTAAATTCACAGGCTGCTTGAAGTAATTTACTTGCTTATGTTCCATGATTCCCATCTTCTTGATGAAGGAATCATTAAACTGTGTTTTGTACAATATTATTAACTTGTTTCAATGAGTTGTCTTGAAGGACTGTGTTTTACTTCCGTGTTGCAGAGTATTTTATAATAAATTGGCTGGTTAATTGCAATAACACGTATTTGTTTCCAAGGCCTTTATTTTATAGTAATCTTTAATATGCTGGTTTATGTCACGAAAAGCAGTTACCTGCACAGGGCAAATGCATTTCATGGCAAGATGCAGAGGCTAGAAAAGTTATTCTTTGCAGATCACAAATAATATATGCCAAAATTTCACTGTCCAAGCTGATTATGTTTGATGTATGTTTTATTTATTTTGAATACTTAGTGATATTTTTAATACAGTGTTGTACAGAATGATGCAGGTGCATTTATACCTAGAAAACAAAAAGTTCTTGATTAGATAATATGCCAAGTATATTGCTTTTCTATTTGCATATCTTTTGGCTCTCTAAAAACACATTTTTTACAAGAACATATAGTGATAGGAAAAGGGAGAATGGCTTTAAACTGGGAGTTGGTTTACATTCAACATAATGAAGAAATTCTTTACTCTGACAGTGTTGAGATGCTGGAAGAGGTTGCCCAGAGAAGTCATGGTTGCCTCTTCGCTGGCAAATTCCCACCACACAGGGACCAGTGGTTACTTTGCAGTATTGCAGTCTGTCCATTAACATCATAACTCTGTTCAAAGTGTACAGTCAGTCACAGAGGTTTGGGTTTTTTCTGTCTGTGAAGTGGCAGTCTTAAAATACTTTTTAAAAAAGTCACAGAGCAATTGTTTCTACTAGAGATGAAGAGCAACACTCTTGCTCTCCAGCTCAAACATTTAAATACCCCCATGCCCCTCAGTGGTCTGCAGTGATACTGGATGAGGGAGCACTAGCAAGGACATTGCATAAGAGAGGCCTGGCAGTGCAGAAGGCTTTATTTTATGGGGTCATGTGGCAGGAAGAGACTGCAAGATGCTCCAACACAAAGAATGGAGGGAAAGTAAACTTCACCAATGGCTTGGATTAGCCCATCTTTCTCTGTGAGAATATAAATTTAGGATGTGGTCTCAGCTGAAGGTGTAATTTTATAAACATTAATACAGGATACTGCTTGCAATTCCCTGAGCTGATGTTTGCCTTTCCCAACAATTACTGCCTGAGTCATCAGTTTTAAAGAGTAGCTGTTTGTAAACAGCTACAAATACAGTGTAGAAATCACAAGAGAAGATGATTTCATTTAAAATATCCTTCCCTCAAAAAGGCAAGTGAAAGTAAAGTGAAACTGGTATGTGTTTTAGCAAGTGGAGAATTTGGAGATTTGAAGAAGAGCTGGCAGTCCATCCTGGAAGCTGCCGCTGTGGCTTAGGATAATTGGAAAGAAAATGCTATGATTGTGTGTATAAGGAATAGATCAACCATGGCCGGGGCATACAGTTTTTGCTCTAAAAATAGATGTTTATTATGTTGGGAAGGTAGGAATATTCCTTAAAGCTATTCTGGCACAGAACTGTTCTAAAAGAAATAGTGGTGGTAAAATAGATTCTACTTAATTGGTAGCAAAGCAGTGTGTTAAACGGCAACTGCTGACAGGAAATGTTTGGGTAGAGTGAATAACTTGGATCTAGAAATATTAAATGAATTACCTTAGGAACATTCTGAATCTGTAATGTGGATTTTCAACAATCATTGTACAGCTGGGAAAATTTAAAAAGATTTGAGCATTGCAGTGAAGGTTAAGGTCTCAGTATTTAAGAGAAGGTAAGTAGAGGGATTGAGAGCTAAACCACAGAAGGCAACTCCCTGCGCAACCTGCATTGCAAGTGTTGCAAACCACTCAGGAAGTTGAGCTTGCTGGAGGGTTTTAATAGAGGGGAGGGAGAAATAGAGCTGAACATTGTTTTTAGTGTGTCTACAGAGCTGTAAGGAAGGAATTAAACAGAAGTCCCTCTAGGGGAAATCACAGTATCTTGGATGCATCCGTCAAACACAACCTTGTCTCCCCACTGTTTCCTTTTGGGAAGGAAATATGGACTGGGAATCTCAGGTTGAGGTAGGTGTTAAATTTCACAATGTAGGAAACTGTCTGTGTTCCAGAAGGATTGTGCTTTTCTTTCTGCATCTGTTCTCTGTTTATTGTATTACGATAATTTGGATGTGTCCTTATTTCTAGTCCTGTTCCAATGCTCCTTGTGCAGCATTGAGGCTTTTTCCTTTTATAGGCAATTTAGCTCCTTGTTTTAGGGCTGTGGATTCTGTTAAAGGCTGAGCATCACCATGTTTGTGTCTTTTACTGATTTACCCTCAAAGAACCTGGGTGGTTCTCGCAGCCTAGACAATTCTAGGAAAGTCTTGTCTGTCAGAACATTATGAGTTCATGGCAGTGTATTGGAGCAAAGAAGATTTGATGGAATATGGAGATAAAAGATTGGGAAAAGAGTGAGCAGAAGGTGTTTGCATACACGTGCTACCTCAAGTAGCAGTCGAGCTATTCAGGAGAAAAATGTACCTATAGGATACGATCTTACTCTTCATGAATGAGAAGGGGAACTTGTAGCACTAATTTTATTGGAAAAAGACTACAGTTTTGGCACTGGAATTTTGGTAGAGGTAACATCAGAAGTGCACTGACAACAGAAGAGCAGTGTTCGTGCAAGAGTTGCTCAACACATTTTTCTACATGCCTACTTGAGCTAAACAGTAACTTCAGCTTGTGTTTCCCAGGCATCATTTGTAGCTACTGGAGCTGAAAATCGTCCTCCCACAGAGTCCTGTCCTGGGCTGAACTGCATGTCCAGTGATCCATAAAGTCTCCCTTCTGGTGAATGGAAGGGACAGCTCAAAAGTCAAGTCTGGATACTGTGACAGTGACTCAAGATGGATTTATAGATTTGAAAGTCTTTTATATCTAGTTTAATTATTTTCTCAGCTTCTCTCTGTATTAGTTTGACGTGTTTTTGTTTAAGAACAGAACTCTGACTACTTAAACCTGCTGCATATAGTTGCCTATGGGATTTTAATGAACATTTAGCTGTCTGTAGTCAGAAACGTTAATATAAAATGTGAGCTTTATTTAGTTAACAATTCTTATTTTTGTATTTACGGCTTTATAACCCTAATCCTTTCTCTTCCTTGACCCAGTTACTCAGCCTGAAGGTGTTGTTATACTTTATACTCACATACTTTCCCCATTTTTTTTCAGAGGCTGCTGGTTCCTCAAGTATCGTGGCAAAAGGAATCCTCATCTCCCGGCACTACAGAGTGGCCAGGATCTGCAGCCAAGTACAGGAAATCCTGTTTTTCAGTAAAGATTAATTTCACTGTCACGTCCTGTAAAGTTGCAGCACACTGAAAGGCTGCTATACATCTGCATTTTTTTAATGCTATTCAGCTATTGTGTTCTGTATGAGAAATAAAGGGGAAAAAAACTGGGACTTTTTTTTCAGTATTTTCCACTACAATAAATTCTGGAATCTGCTAAGATAAGGTATTTGTGCAGAATTAATTGTTCAAATTTACTTAATATACATTCTTTTATCTGCTGATGCTTTATCTTTGCTCCTTGCAATGCGTGAGAAGATGAAATAATCACAAAATGACTGCTGTTTAAGTGTGTATAGGGATTTACAAAAACTAGAGTGCAGTAGAAAAGAGCAGTCCTTATTCTTAGAGGGCTCCCATCCTGCATCTTTTGGAGCAGGGGGGCAGGGCAGTGAATGAAACTGTAGGTGCTTGTGTTCCAATTTATGTTGCTGATCTTTGGGAACAGACCAGTTTTTTAAAAGTGAAGGAAGACAGAAGCCAGCAACAATACTTAACAGGCTTTCCAAGTTCAAATTCTGTCTGGAGAGTTACATGAAGCTGTGAAATTGGTTGAAATGAAAGGAAACACAACAGCATTGTTAGCCTGCACTAGTGATTGCTGTAAGCATATGAACTGTGTATACCTGGTTGCTTGGATGGTACCAAATGACAGCTGATGTCTAATAAAGGCTGTCTTATTTTTGCTTACAGACAGGCACAATGGAAATTTATTCTTTTGGATGAGCAAAGTTGCTGTTAGCCCCCTGACAGGAGAAGACTTCTGGTGCTACAAGGCTTGGGTCCTTGCTCCTGCACTTTTGTTTGACCAGGTGGAAGAGCGCTACCAGAGGTACACACACGCAAGGAAGGGCAGCCAACAGCACACAAATGGCCTGTACCCAAGGTGGATAAATTTTCTCCTCTTTCATGGGGAAGCCTTCCTGTGGAGATAAAAAAGCAAGCAAAAGAAATAATTTGCAGTGTAACGTACACTTAGATTTTGCTATGATTTCTATTTTTGTTTTCTTACACTGTTTTAGTAAGGATAGTGAAAGTTTTACTCTGTCTACAGTAGCGTTCAGTGGCTGTGTCCTTTCCAAACCCTTCTTGTGGGTCTAGAGACAGCTGTAAGTGTTTTACAGTTTCAAAGATGTATAGCTGGAATTGTGACACATTCCAGTGGGATATGGGGATTGCCCAAAGTGTTATCAAACCTTCACCCTCTCTTGGTTAAACTATGTTCATTCTTGTTGTACTCAAAGCTTAACTGGTTTCAGCAATTACTGAGCATGTTCTTTGTCAAAAAGGGAAGATGTAAATCAGAGCTTTTGAGGGAATTATGATAAAGAAATTTCTCTAAGTCTGTGGCTATGGGTTTTATGTGGGATGATATTTGACGGCATTTGGGGGAGACACTGCTGCTGTGTAATCCTCATATAGCTTAAGAACAGAATTGATCTTTAAACTCTACACAATGGTGTATTTGAGGGGTGTCAAAGAAACTGCAATTGATGTGAGACAGTGACATCCAAATCAAATGTTCTCAGCATGGACATGTCTTTGTGGCTGAATTAACCAATGCTGTTCTCAGAACACTCCTGTGCTCTCCCTGTCTGCCTGTCAAAAGTACACATTCATATATTCACCAGGGCCCCAGTGATATTGGTAGTTCTCACTGAGAACTGCCTTCATCCCTGATGTCTGTTATGCAGCTCTAAAGCTCTGCACAGGAATTTGTTCTACCCCTGAACACCCTGTGGGTATGGAATGTCTGTGACATGTTTCACTTCAACACTTCTGAACATTACACACATCCATAAGAAATATGGAGCACGGAATAAACAGGACACTTCAAGAAGAGACACGTTTTAGTATGTGTAACTTCTTTGCACACTGGAGCCTTCTCATTGTGAGCACTACATCACTTCAAGCTATTTTCAATGGGTAAGCAGTAGATAACAATGATCTTAAAGGATCTAGTAAGGGAGGAAAATAGATAATTCTTCCTTTTATTAGGAGTTCTAAAAATATTTGAGCACATACATATTTAGGGTTCCAGGCTGCGTAGCTTGGCGGCTTCTGCATCTGAAGAGTAACAAAGGCCATGAAGACAATTAGCAGGAGCAGAGGGCTAATAAACCTCCATGTGATCTGCCAGAAGAGATTGAGTTTTCTTCCGGTCATCCATTCCACATCTTTACTGAACCTTGTAAAAGAAGGCATGTTTATTATGATGTCAGATCTAGAGTGGTACAGTTTCCCTTTTTTATAGTTTTCTCTAAGTTGGAAACACAGAGTACAGCACTGTAAGTCTTTTCTATTCCACACCATTCTTTAAGAATGCACTACTTGCTTGAGTAAATAATAATAATATTATTCAGGTAGGTCTTTACTGATCCATACCAGAGATGAATGACCAATTTACATTCTCAGTTTAATTACCTGAGCACTTAGTGTAAGATTTCTAAGCATAAGTAAATGACGATAATATTGCAGCAGTTCTGTAAACTATTCAGATATTTAAAATAAAACCACAAAATTGCCAAAGAAACAAACATAGCATGCTAGGAAGAAGTCTCAGTTAACCAGCACCAAATCAAATCAGGTCAAGGTCAAAGTTACTGCAACCTGAGCTGCATTTATGTCTTACAAGAAAACAATTCCATCTCTTTCCAACATACCTTTTAATTTTATAGATGTACACAACTCCAATCACTTCAAAGAAAGCAATGACTAGAAGAGGCACTGAACTTGCATATCTGTCAAAAATGTCAATCCAGTAACTCCCTGAACCCAGTGTAAAACACAGAGCAATGAGGAAGCTAATTAGACATATTATACCTGAAGGAGAAAAGATATCTTTGTTATTGGAGTACTGAACTTGGTAGGTTTATTTTTGTTCTAAATTGCTTTGTTCTAGTTCTAATAATTTTTATTCTCTCCCCCTCTACGGAGTTACAACAAGCTGTTTTCTCCTTAGGGGAGCTAATACCACTTCCCAAACTCAATTTTCCTGTGTGTTGATCAAGAGCACCGCTGTTGCAGGAGGAATGCATTCATGTGATTCAGAGCCTCCTTCAGTACTTCCTTCCATCAGACAGCCTGGGCTTTGCTGTGACCCAATGTTAATTTTTGACTGCTGTAGTGAGTTTCAGGTGCCTCATTTCCATGCAGCCATAGGCTTAAACCACAAGCAGGTGGCACCTTGGAAGTGTAAGGACTCTCTGGATTTCTGCCCCCACTTCCTCAAAGAGTGCAGAACTACAGATGTGTGTGTCCCTTATGTTCCAGCATGTATCATCTGGGTTTCAGCATGCTTCTGTACAGGCAGTTCCCCTTTAGCCAAAATTTATATTTGGGGTAATTGAGTGGAAAAGTGGGAAGGAAAGAAGGAAATAAAGGTATTGCTGGACACAGACATGGGCTACAAATCAGTTGAAGTCTTTCTAATGTGTTGCTAATTGCTTCTAACTCTGAAGGCCTTTTGTCCAATTCTGTAAAATGTTGGCTCCAGAGTTCTTTTTTTTTTTTTGAAAGTTCACAATTGGAAAGTCAATTTAAAAATAATGTTAATTAATCAAGTTGGGAATAAATTTGTTTTCTACATGAAAAACTGTAAAATTAGGGATACCGTTTAGATGCCACAGGAAGACTCTATAAAAGGCATGACAGCAGTATTTCCCATAAGAATTTAAAAGGGCACATTGCAGAAATATTAATCCATTACTTGCAATTGCCATACATTTTCTGGACCAGTTTCACAGTAGGATCTCTCAGACTCTCATCGAGTTTGGTTCTTAAGGAGCAGGTTTCGTTCAGTAACTGTCTCAAAACAGGAAAATATTCCTGTTTTGGTGCCAGAACAGGATCACACACCTTCTGTCCTCATTTTTCAAGAGGCAATTTTCTACTCTGACATGTTCACAGTAAATGTGAAACAATCTGTAGCAGCATAAACCTGGGTGAAATATGGGTGAATGACCTCTCCTGCAGTGGTGAGTTCAAGTGCAGGTGGTTATGGCAGACCAGCTGGTGTCACTGGGTGCCTTAAAGTGATTGGTATCAGTGCCAAAGGCTTAAGGGAAGACAAGGCTCTTCCTGATGACTGCAACAGCTCAGAGTGAACAGGACTCCAGGAATAGCAATTTAACAGGCTTTCTCAGACTGGAACAGCTTAACTTGCAAACTAAGAAAAAAACTGGCAAAGGCAATATAATATTGTCACCTGACAGCTTCTGCCATAAGTGCTACCTCATCTCATTCTGCAAACGCAGTCCACTGCCCTTACTTACACTTACTTACAGTTGAGATTCAACTAAATTAATACTACAAATTATTAATTCCTCTGTGACATTAATTAAGCAGTTAGTAGTTTGTGCATCTATAAGGAAGCCACCTTCTTTGAACAAAGCAAATACCTTACCAGATAATAGCTCTTTAGGTGCTGATTTAGGTATAATTTGAAGCTCTAGAAGAGGAGTGAAGACACCCTCAATGTTTCCAAACATCGAAGAAAGGCCCAAGCTGAACAACATTATGAAAAACAGGATGGCCCAGGCTTGGGAGCCTGGCATGAGGATGATAGCTTGAGTGAAAATGATGAAAGCCAAGCCAGTTCCTGAGACACTCTGCAGAATTCACGAACAGATGAAAATACACATTACAATGTCATTTCTCATGCCTGAAGTAATTATAACACACTGCTGTCCTTCTCTGGAGTCAAGGTTGCTGGTCAGCCTGTGGCCTTGGTGGCAGCCAGCAGTTGAGAAGATGGGCAGTGGGGAGTTTAATTTTAAATGTTCTACTAGAGATATCTAGCCAATGATAGAGAGCAGTCTTTTAGCCTGCACAGAGAGGTGGGTTCAGAGGAAAGCAGATTTGAGAGTTGTAATTGTAATTAGCAATTGTTTTGCTAATACCATCTTAAATGTGCTTTTTAAAAATCTATGATGTAGTAGCTTCTGGAAAGAAAGAGGTATAAATAAGGATATGATGACCGCTTTTAACACCAAGAGAATTGGTGAATCATTGATCACAAAATGATCAATGGCCAAGGCAGAAAAGACTAATAGGGGAAAAGCCAATTTCAACCAAATTTCTTTTGATTTAGTCTCCCAAGGGCAAGGATATTTAAATCTAAGCATTGAAAAATGCTAATGTTGCTGTAACCTGGAAGTAAAATATTTCAAACGGTAAATCAGAAATGGGTGCCATCAGAAGAAGTGAGACGAAAGAAACTGACTTGTACCAGGGCTGGAATGTTGTCCTTGGACTTCTCCATCATGTGAGTAAAATAACCTACTTTACCATTATTGTATGTTAGGCCTGTCGTGCATTAGCACACAGGGACTGTGCCCAACAGGATCCCTGGAGCAAGTGGAATGAGGTAGGACAAGAAAACAGAGAAGAAACCATCTGTATTTAGTGGTAGGGGAAATGTTATAGGAAAGTTGGAAAACGAGGAGAGATCATGATGTATTTTGGTGGTGAACAGGGTACATTGTAATGGATTTTTTGATACTTTCCTTAATACACATTTAGGAAATTCCCATTCAGCATCCTTTTTCTATAATCTTTCATCTAGATGTGTTCTCCCATTACGCTTATTTCTGTAAACCAAACTAGGACTGAATTTAGTGTCCATGGTAGACTTCTGGTGGGAGCACCCTGGAAGATCAGTTTTGTGGTAATAATGTCTAGTTTTGTTTGCTGTAGCAGACAGCTATATATTCAGACTATCCTACAGCAGTATGGTTATTTCAAATGTTGAAAGATTGATTTGTTCCATGATTATGTGTAATATATCATTGCAGGCAGAACAGAGAACATGTACTTACTAAAAAAAGGAAGATAGCAATCCTTCTACATAACTTTGTTTAAGGATTACCTGTTGAAAGCAGTTATGGTACCTGATCAAGAAATTCTTGAAGATCACAGCTTTTCAGTTTGAGTCCAGCAATTTTTTCTGGGTATGATGAATTCAAAAAACTAATCCAGTATGTATAGTTCTGTCGCATGATGCTTTCTTCTGGAAGATCAAATTCATTGATGATATTGATAATGTTCCTGCCAGAGAAGCCAACATATTTAAACCTTAGTTTAAAAGTTTGCAGATGATGTGGCTGGAAATGCTATGCTGTGTAGTCAGATGCTACTCCAAAATTGTGTTTACTTTCTGTTCTGGTATTTACAATATAAAGGAAAATATTAATTGACAGCTTATATATAAAATAGTAGAAAATATTCAGACAATTTAATGTTGTCTCAGACAAAAACTCTGAGTACTCTATGCAAATGCAGTTTCTAAAACATTTTTGTTTTATCAGGTCTCCAGACCATTTCTACTACTTGTGTTTAATAAGTTAGTGAAATAAATTTCTGATGAAATAGAAAATGGTTGGGATTTTTACTACTTGTAATGCTAGCCTGAGAGTGAGGTGCAAACCTTGATGCACTACTTGAATTGGGTTGTTATATAATTTGTCTTACTTAAAAATGATCATCCTTGACTCAATCCCATAGTACTTTATATTTCTACATTAAACTTCTCCATACAGATGCTTTTCCTTTCTAATGCAGGTAAATTCTCTAAATACATGTCTTTCAAATAATGCACTATCACATTAGCTGTTTAGGCACTGAAACCACAGGAAAACTTTAGGAACACAGCTTTCTCACCTGTCCAGGCAGTCCCAGTAGGCTGTGGTTGCTTTAAACCCCAAAACAGAAAAGACTGGGATGGAAGCGTAGAGGGATGTCATGCTGTTCACAATTGCTACTGTCACAGCATCCTTTTCACAGTCATTTCTAGAGACAGCATTCAAACAAGTGAAGTGATTAAAAAAGGCAGGTTTTTTTATCTGTGATTCAGTTATTTCTGTAAACATTTTTTTTTTAATTTCTTCTCTCTCTCCCTCCCCTTCTGTTAGAAAATCTACTGGACCTTTTAGAAAGACACTTTTCTAAAGATCCTTCAGAAAAATGATGGCAAGTATTTTCAAAATTTAAAGAAATTGCAGAAAATGCAGCAAGAATTCAGCCAGTTAATAAAGGCTGTAGTTCTACTCACTTTGTTGGATTGTAGCTTGCGAATGCAATAAGCCCTCCAAAAGCCAAAGAGAGAGAGAAGAAAATCTGTGTAGCTGCATCAAGCCATACACGGGGATTTTTCAAAGTGTTCAGCTGAAATAATTGGAAGAAATGCATCTATTAGGCTTAAATTAAAATTTATTTTCCTCTTGCAGTTCTCATAGTTCATCTGTTGTTTCACTCCTGAAATTTTGAGCTGTGTTGCCATCTAAATACTATGAAAATGGGAATAGGTACTAAACAGGTCAGTAAAACAAGTGTTTTCAAGTGTATCGTTGAGGCTATATAAATGTGTGCAACAATTAAAGAATCTTCTTTATTGTACACTTTGTCTGTCTGATGATAAAAATGTGGTTCTGAATGATAGACACTGGGAACACAATAGGGAAAATACATCTTTCCTCAATTACTTTTTTTTTTAATTCACATACTTAACCTGCAGTTAAAGAATGTTGTCTTCCTAAAAGTATGTAAACAGTTACTAAACCTTCACTGTTTTAAGACAGAAAGTAATTCCGTAGCTTTCCAAATTTGCTTAAAAAATAATTTAACAGAAGCAACTAAAAGCACAAGCAGACAATAAGAGAACAATTATTAAAAACAGCATCTGCTATTCAAAATGCTGTGAGAGCAGCAATAAAAGATAGAAGGTCAGCATAGGAAACACAAGAAAAATGAGAAACTGACAATGAAATTTGAATTTTCTTGCAAGGGCAGTGTGATACAGGAAAGGAAATTAAAAACCAATGATTGGTGGATTACAACGATTAAGCAATTTTAAATAGCTGCACTAAGGAAACTTGACATTGAAATCAATATAAAAGAAAGAGATAAAACATGAGTAATGTGCAAAATGTAAGTGTGATCAATGAATATTACTTTCCTGTGGAAACTACAAAGTGGTGTGTTATACCCTACCATGTGAATTTCTTTCTGTTCCATTATGAAGGAGGGGGAATAGAAGAATGTTTTGCTGAGAATGTTTTGAAAGCCAGATAGTTGAAAAAGTAATGCTGTGGCTGTAGACTATTTCACTTCATTTTACAACAGTCTGAGTCAAATCTGCATCCCAGTCATGCAGGACAACTTGTTTGTTTTGTGTCTGTGTGCCTGTGCTAGTGATCCAAGTCCGTGACTGGGAACACTTGTAGGAGTGAGAGGAAAGTATGCCAAAAGACCCTTCATAGCATTTTGGGTTTCTCTGAAGCTGGCCTGAGCTTGAGGAGCAAGAATAATGAGTCCACCTCAGTGTGGATGGATTCAGGCAATGCCATCACTGCAGGTGCTCCCTCCACAGGGAGGCCAGTGCTTTGACCATGGCAGAGCTAGTGTCACCTGTTGTTACAACACAACATAGCAAGCAGGTTCATGGAACCATTGCTGGCTGAAATGCTTCAGCAAAGGCAAACCCTTCTAGAGGTTTATTTTGAAAGATCATAGTCAAGCCCTCAAAGGCCAGAGTGCTTGCTGGCAGGACCTTGTGCAGGTGCTGCTGCAGTGCAGAAACTTGGCACTCACATGGCTCTGCAGCCTTCACACTCTGATTAAGTGCTGCCAAGTCAGTTGGTGCTGACAGATGCGACTCCTAAAAGTCTGGCTTTCTGACTGGAAACTTTGGCAAATTAGTCTGGAGATAGTTTAGACTGGTACTAGGTGCAGTATTTATTGACTCCAAAAGATATTAATCAACCCCCAAACTTGCAAAGATAATGGCCAGGCAAGCATGCCATGGCAATGTCATTATCTGGTCTTCAGCAAATTATTGAAAGTGTTATAATATGCCATACAGATTTTATAAGCATATCTTCAGGAGGAAAAATGTGCTGATGCCAGGAACATGTGGATGAAGATATACAATCAGTGTTAATGAGTGAACAAGGGAGTAAGGAGGAAAGGAAATATAATTGCTCCCTCGTGAGTGGTAAGATGTTTGGATTCTTGAATATGTCAAGCACAGACAGAAACAGAATTAAAAATTACTGGGGTCCCTGTGATGTGTAATTTTGGTGTAAAAACAGCTAATGGTTTTGTGACTAGAGGATTTGAGGCCTGTGCTGCCTTTTTTTTTTTTTTTTTGGCCATTCTCACTGCTTGTTAATAGCTGCTGTGTTCTGGGCACAGGCAACAGTTGCCCAACCAAGTTCTTGGAATTGTTCATTGCCAGAGAACCTCCAAATATTTACAATCTCTGAAGCTCTTCCAAATGTGAAAGAGACTGGAGAAGGAGACATTTGTATTCCTTAGGTGACACAGGTGTCCCCTGAAGCTGAACCATGTTGCTGATGCATGATGGAATCTTGTTTCTGCTGCCTCTGGTTATTTTCCAAAAACCTTTCCAAAAGTCTGTTCCAGCTCCTGTGTGGCTTCATCATTGTACAACTTCTGCTTTCCCTTCAGATGTTGCTTCAGGATACTTTTTTGTTTTCTTGGCAGCTTCATTTCCCAAGTAACCAAGAATTTTCGAGAAGGTGAGTGAATTATCAGACTTCTCTATGTCTGAAAGTCAATGAAAAGAAGTAGTCATTACTTATTCTGAAATTTAGGGTGGAAAGTGTGTCAGATGACAAAAGCTGATTATGTATATTTGCATGAAAATAAAAACACAACCTTGCATAATTAAAATCCATATGCATGCTTTTATTATTTGTGGTACTTACTAACAAGAACTAAAATACAAACTTGGAAAGTGAATAAACTTAAAAAATTGTGGTTTCAAAAAACAATTAAATTCAGTTGGGTGATTTTGATGTTGAAGCTGGGTAAGATGGGACTTTTTGTGCTAGGTATTACTTTCACAGACTTTCAAAAACAACACTGAAGTGTCACAGTTACAAGATAATGGATGTAGCAGCTGTTACAGAGAAACTACAATTTCTGCTGCACTGCAAAGTTGGAAAGAGGTTGGAAAATACTGCCTCAAGTCAGGGAAGCATGTCAAGAAGGTTGATTTTATTTATTTTAAAAGCAAGCTGAAACAGACAGGAGGTTATTTAATTCTTACTTTAATTTGCTAAAACTTTTTCTGCAAGAAGATAGGAAAAGAAGAATAAAACAGCACACATTTGAGAAATATACTTTACAGTTTTGTAAACTGATGTGGCCTGAGTGGGCCAAGTAAATCTCTGCCAAAAAAACTAACAGCCCTCCTGTATAACTCACTTTGGGACATCCCCCGTGGAGAAGTGTAAAAGAAAAACTAGTGTTTGCTCATAGTGGGGGTGGGAATAACCTAGCAGCAAAGGCAATACTGGTACTGCAGTTGTGGGGTAAGGGGACAAAGAGAGAAGGGCAATGTTGAAGCTCTGTTCTTACTAACCTTTTGAAGTCCTTTAAGTGCTACAACCCTGTGTAGCAATTGGTAGGTTAGTTTAACAAAGCTGTCTTACACGAACTTTCTGTGCAATGGCAGCACTGATAGCAGGTATCACTTACCAGGCTGTTGCATCAGCTTTTCCACATTTGTAGATAAGAACATCATTAAAGCATCTTCAGATGACTTTTCAAGGATGTCCCCAGGATCTGCTTCCTCAAACCAGCTAACCATCAGCTGCAGGTTGACTGCAGGTGGATTTTCATTCTGACTTCTGTTGCCAGTGTACAAATCCATCCGGCTCTTTTATGATGATCTGCTCCTCCTCAGCACTGCAATACCTCCAGGCTTTCTGAGTAAACACAAATCTACTTTTCTGCATTCAGTTCAGGATCATTGCAAACTAAATCCCAAAAATGCCTGAGCTCTTCCAGAGAAACCTGACAGCCCAGCTGAGACCAAATGATGACAGGCCGAGGTGTGTTTTGTTTGTGTTGTCAAAGCTGCTTTCTTCCCTAAGAGATTGCACCAAGCTCTTACAGTCTCGTCTGGGCCCTTCAAAAATGTAAGTGTATATCCTGATCTTCTGTAAAAACCAAGCTTGTCCTTGAGCTCTGACAGCCTTTAGATGGGTGTCTGTGCCACTGGGCTTGTAGAAGGAGGGATAAAACAGTGTCTCATCTGAGCTTTCTCTTGCTCTTGTCCCTTTCCAGCCTGGCGTATAAAGTATTTCTGAGCTTCTTGTCTTATGTTTTCTTCAATGTCTGTGTTCTTGTTGTGGAAAGTAAAGGAAAAACCCAGTGCTCCTGTGTTTGAAGCACTGCTGTGGCTGCGGAGGCAGCAGATGCTTGAGAATGTGTCAGTGAGTGCTGCTTTTCCTCCTTTACACCCACCACTTCATGGAGCTTTTTAGCCATGAAGGCAGAGTTGTGAGGAGCCTCTAGTGGACAGCAACACTTAGTGGGACAGTTTGACTTTGCATTTGGGAATGCTGCCAAGGACACTGTAGAAAAGGTGCTTCTGAAATGGCCAGCATGTGGAGGGATCTGGAGCTCCTGTCCATATGAGAAGTTCAACATATGAGAAGTTTATGAATGGGAAGTGAGTGGGAGAAGGGCTGTTCTCTGGCAGTTCTGTCTTTTAGGAGATATAGGGGAGGGAAGAAATGCTATGAAGAAACGGGGGTAGGAGGAAATTACTTTCAACCTTGCAAAAAATCACTTTACAGTGTAAATCCTCAGTCGTTCTCTTTGTGAATTCTTGCAACATTAAATTCTGTGTAAATTCTGTAGGAGAGGCAGGGAAGTCCCATCTTTCTCATATACTTGAGAAGTACATCAGTTTCATTTACACATTCAAGACTGAGGCACCCATTACATTCTTAAACTTAATTTTCTGATATGCTTAGTACTGAACTGTTAAATTCTTTGCTGCTTGTTTTCTTGTGAAAATATATTAAAATACTTAAGTCACTTCATCTCAGAAAAAGAGCTTAGCTGAGCTTTTCAATAGATATCTAAACCAGGAGTTGTTGGAAAATGGGTATACAGTATGAAATCTGAGGAGGAGTAAAAGGAAAAATGTTACTAATACTTACATTAGGGGTGAAGAGGTAAATCAGACCTTCAGTGGCTCCTGGTAGAGTGAGTCCTTGAATAAGGAATATAGTCAAGACCAGATATGGAAATATTGCTGTTACATAAATTGCCTAAAGTAAGGAGGTCAGAAGACAGACAGTTACTGGCAATAAGTTCAATAAATCCTATTTAAATTATTGCAACATACAATCATAATAATATTGGCTCAGGCAGCTACAGAGGAATATGGCCATCTTTCAAATAAGCAGGGTGTACTTTTGCAGAATATATTTGTAACAAAATGGCTCTTAAAACTGTGTGAGGGGAGGCTGGTAGGGCAGAAGTGTTTGCAATGGAAAAGGAGAGAAGCATCATTTTAGGCCACTTGTACTGCTGGTCTCAATTTGTTGGACAAGGAGCACACAGAATGGTGCCAGTGTGGTAAGTGAGGAAGGCTTTCCTTGTGGTAAAAACTCAGTGTCTGGAGGGCAAGATTTCAAACTGTGGGGTAATCCCTTCTCTACCTTTTCCATACCTTCCCTGTGGTTTCAATTCCTCGGATGGTGCAGAGATAGACAATTGCCCAGCAAACTGCTAAGCACAAAATGAGCCACCACTGTAACGTGCCACTCTCAGCAATATCAGGTGTTATGTTCAAAGTTTTCCTGTACCAAAAATAATTTACTGCAGTGCTCTCATAACATTCCTCATTGAACCCTGAAAAATAAAAAGTGGCAAATGTTAGAATAAATTGTGGGCTGCAAAATCAAATACAGAGAGGGACTTTCTGCACTCTCTGTAATGTGCAGCAAGACAAACTCTCACAACAGGCTGAAACGATGAGACTTATGTGAGACCCTCACCAGAACATCACCAGCATTTTATACAGGGGATAACTTCCTAATTAAAAACAGCGTTGTACTCAGTGCAAGGTAAAATCTAAACTAATTGCAGTGAAAACTATGAATTTTTTTAGCTGTATAGCTACAAGTTGGTGTAGCCATAACAAACTTCAGGCACCTGAGAATACATCTAAGTCCAGGCTCTCCTGGACTTAGTCCAGGCTCTTGGACTATGTCATGGCCCTGAGGTGGGGAAAGACCAAGGCACTGGCCTTTTTGGTTTGAGGACTTCTGTGAACAGGAACTTCAGGCATCTGCATGCAGGAGAGTGGGCATTCCCCAGCCAGGCTATGTGCCTGAAGAAAAGGGAACTAGGAACATGGTGTACACCACAACCTGTGATGTCTAGTTGTCTTCCTACTCTAGAACAGTCCTAAGGCCTCCAAAAGAAAGTTCAATTCCACTATGTTTTGTCTTTTTTTGTAGCCTTTTACTCGAGTGATATTTCTTGCTGTGCCCTGGAACTTGTTCTCTCTCATGCTCTAAGAAAAAAAGGAAGCTGAAAAACAGTTTTAAAACCTGAGAGCACTCTTCCTTATTCTGCTTGTGTATAATGTCTCTCTTTAGTCTTAGTAAAGGTTTTGTAAGGGATAACAGGACTTGTTCTTTATTTTGTTTCCCATTTTAAAGTCAAGCAAAAGGACTCATGGACTTTCTGGCTATTGTTGTTCCGGTGAGGATGATGAATTTGAGTAGGCTAGCATGACTCTTACACCTTTTTAACAGGAAATCAAACCAGGACTTTTGCACAATTCAGGGCCAAATAAAGTGTGGTTCTTGATTAGCCTGGAGCCTGATTGTGATCATTCTTTTGCTGGCAGTGCTCATGGAGGTGTACTTACCTGTTCTGTTTTCATTTAGAGGACAAACACTCCAAGGAAGAGGTTCTTGGAAGGAGTTTACGAAATACCACATCACCCAAGTTAAAACAGTGTTGTAGTATAAGCTCACCAGAATGGACACTATCCATGAACCAACTCCTACAGAAAGCACAAGATCTCACTTCAGAAAAGCTTCGGAAAAAGGTATCAGTCAGTCAAAGCACTAGCTGTTAGAAGCTCTCATTTCCTATTTTTTCAAGATTTTCTTCTCCATCCCCTCAACCCCATCCTGAGATTTTCCCATGAAAGGTGGGCATTTGTGTCCTCAGTAGCCAAATACTGGTGCACAATCCCCCAGATCACCAGCCCTGCTCCAGGAATGTTTAGACTCTCTACTTACACAGAAGGTTAGGGTTGAAATATTTGCTCCAGTATGTAATCCATTGTTTTCTACAGTACTGGACAACTGTAATAGCAAAGCGCAAAAGAGACCAAAGTTTTATAGTGTGCTGTAGCTGCATGAGGCCACTCTTGTCCCAAATGATGCACATATGCCCTAAATTGGTCACTGTTTTGCTCCTATGATGAGGAGGGAAGAATATCAACACCACAGTTTCTGTGTGTTGTGTATTGCTTGCAAGAGTTTGCTTGCATTTTTGCAAAGGGAGTATGAACATGCCTGGTTGTAGGAGATGGGTTTATCTGGAAGCACCACCTTCTGCTAGGTATTTATTTCTTGTTGCCCTCCAGCCCTTAGATGACTCCTCTTACCCACCCCTTCTCCTCCCACACAGGCCTACAGGCAGGGCTGTCAGTGCCAAGTCCATTTCAGGCACCTGCTTAAAGCAGGTCATGATCCAGCAGAGCTGGCTGAAGCATCCAGGAGTTTTCCTTGCCCTGCAGGCACAAGGGTGTTATCTCAAATACCCAGTACAGTCAATACCTTAACCTCCTCCTGGTGGCTATTCTGGATCACTTTTTGCAGCCTAACAATGGTGGACACAGGGCACCAGATGTGTTTTTTCATATATTCAATACATAGAAAAGAGCTGGCAGTACAGGACTGCACACCAGTCTGAGGCACAATGCCCTGTGGATTGTCCCTCATGCCCAGCTGTGTTGATAAAGTCCCTTCAGTAGCCCCACCTTCCTGTGGAAGGGAACTTTCCCATGTGCTTTGGACTCATTAGGAGGTACCAGGATCCTTGATTTCCTGTGTTTCTGCCCTTTCTCAAGTCTGGCTATTCATGGATAGAGAAGACTGGGTCCTGGAGGGGCTGTGAGGGAGGAGCAAGAAGCACTGTGGGCAGGCAGCTCTTGTTGAGCACCAGGGTATGGTTGGAATGGGGCAGTGTTGAGTAGCAGAGCCCATGTTCATTATGCTCCCCACAGCAAAGGTTTTTAGGTTTGCATTTTAGGCTCCTAAAATGAGCCTAAAATGTGCCTGGAGTAATGCCTGCTGAGAGCAATACATAATTACAGAATCACAGAATGGTTTGGGTTGGAAGGGACATTAAAGATCATCTGGTGCCTCCCCCTTGCCATGGACAGGGACATTTCAACTAGACCAGGTTGCTCAGAACCCCATCCAACATGGCCTTGAATGTTTCTAGGGAAAACACCCCTAAATATCTCACCACCATCACTACAAAATATTTCTTTTTAATCCTAACACTCATTTCTTTTTATATCCTAAACTGCATCAGGCACAGGTCTGTAGGAAGTGAGTGCTGGGTGGGAGCTGTCTGCAGTTCCTTGAGCTGGGACTGAAGAGACGTACCAACGCCTCCAAGGTAAGGAGAGATGGTGTTCCAGGCTCCAATGCTGCCCTTCCTCAGGAACTGCCCTAGGGCCAGCTCGAGATGTAGCAGTGGGATTCCTTCAAAGAGAAGAGCGATGAAGTATGGTATCAGGAAAGCCCCTGAAAAGACATTTAAGTGTGATTAAGCCACATGGTTTTCTGCCTTTCACTGAAATTACTGGTTTATAATTAATCTGCTTTATGAGCCTGACAAAGTCCTTGTAGGATGTGTTGAGAGAGGGATCATTGCTAGGGACACCTACCAAGTAACATCTGTTGCTGGTAATTTTGGTAGTGAAGATGGAGGAGGAGGGACTGGAATGCTTAGTGCTGCAGGATGCTTCCCTCAGGCTTTGCTACAGCCTCACTATTTCATCCATTTCCCTTTCTTTTAAGCATCTTGTTTTGTCCCCCTTCTCATAAAGCACAAGGGTTTGCCTGTCTCCTATACCATTTGTTTTCCCTTCAGTGCATTGCCTTGTTTCATTTCTTAGAGCTCTCAGGCCTGTGCTCCTCCATCCTGCACTGGAAAAGCAGGATTATGTGCTGTATACTCCCAAGAGACCAGGCTATTTTATTGCATGAAGCTCTGCTCAGACCACAGAGCATCTAGGTAATGAAAAACTGAAAGCAAGGCTGAAGTTGTTCTCTGAGACGTGTGAGCCATGAAACTTCATTTCTTCCCAATTTGTATCCTTTACATCTTTTCTGTTTTCCTCGCAACATCTCCCTAGGGCCAGAAGCAGCGTGTCCTGTTGGTTGTCTGTGGGAAGGGACCAGTCCTACCAACAGCCTGGCTGATTCCTGCTACATGGTGTGCAATTCCTCACTTTCCCCACCTTCCCTCAGAAGGGACACACGTTTGGGTCTCCCTTCTTTTGCACAGATGCTGATTTTCATGAGACCAGAAGTTTCATCAGTATCTTTATACCACCTGCAATTAAATGTCCAATTAAATTGAAATGGTGGAATAGATTGAAGTTTATTGCCATGACCAACAAGCACTGTGACCACAAAATCTCTTTTCTCCAGGGACACAAAGACAGAAGTCCTGCCTCAGCCACCTCCCTATCCTCCTACAAATGTGAACAAATTCTGTGTTCCTTATAGCTTTGTCCATAAACCTGTGCCTTGTTGTGCCATTTCTGATTTGCCTCCAGACCTCATATCTGGATCTGCTCAGCTCTGCTCTTCCAGCTCTGGAAACCTTCTTTATGCTGTGTCCTTGGCCCTGAGAGAGAGGCGGGGGAATGCACAAGGATTTCTGCTCTCCGCCTGGAATGGCGCCTGGGTTCTGCAATCACTGGCTATTTAGAAAGGCTGGGCAGATAAAATCTAATCTCTTGAGCTGGGGTTGTATTGCAATAATTTTGCTATCTCTTTCTAGGTGCTGCAATAAATACATACAACACCCAGAGAAGGTGTGTTCTTGGATGGTTTAGCCTTTTATCAAGTTATGTGTAGAAACAAAAACAACAAAGCTCTTCTCAGCAAAGAACTGTTCATAAACTGCCAAACTTGGAAATAAATGTCTCACTTTAAGATCTCTATTCTTAAAATGCTTTTAACTGAGAAGCAGATTTGAAAAAGGAGCCTCACAGTTAATTCCCAGTATGTTAAATCCTCATTCTGAGGTCCCTTCCAGAAGAACCCAGTAACCTCTTGCTATGCTCAGTCCTATGGTCTGTTTCAAACCTGCTGCAGTATCCCTCTCCACAGCACATCTGAGGGTGCCAGCCCAGCCCTTCTGACAGTCTGATGCCTTGGATTGTCTCTTGGGAAGAGCAAAATATTGAGGCAAGTGACCAGAGCACTGCATTATGGAGCACTCTACTTCTTCATCCATGTGCCTGGCCCTCCACCAGCTCTGGGCAGCAGCTGCAATCCATGCTGGGCCCTCACCAGCAGAGCACTCTGTAAGAGACCAGTCTATCATCCATATCATATCTCCTGGGAAATAACTGCGTAGTAATTAGTGCAAACTCTTATCTCTCTCCACTTTTCTGTTTGCTAGTTGAACCACTGGCAGCAGAGTGTGTTTAGACATTCTGCTGATAAAAGCATGTTTACTTTGTGCTGGCTTGTGTGTATCTTCAGGCGTATTTACAGCATGGCAAAACATAATGTCACACTTGGGAAAAAAATACTGGTTTCCCATGAGGATGATATAAAATATCTGCTACCTGCAAATATGAAAATATGGCAAAGGAATGGGTTAACAAGAAATAGTTTATGAATCTAATCTTTCTCAAGCCTAATTCAAGTAAATGGCTTGTAGCAGAAAATAAGTTTTTAGTTACTCATTCCTTTGCATTACAATGTTTGTAGGCAAAAATAAAAGAGGAAAAGAACAGACAGTCTGCTGAAGCACTTGAAGCTTACTGTTTTCCACAATAAAATCCCCCACCTATAGAAAAACATGGAGAAACATTAACAGTAAGCTATCAGATATGGAATAGTGAGTAGGAACCCTCTAGCACTGTATAGTTGATGGCTCTGATCAACAGATAGAGGATGTGCCAGAAGGCCAAAAATAAGTACCTTTTAAAAAAATGCCATGAGAAATCTAACCATGGATAAAGCAAGCAAAAAATCCAAGAAGCAGAGAACTTAAGACACAGCAGGTATCACAAACCAGAGCATTCAAAAACAAGCACAGCAAAACCTCAGCAGAACCCATGTGACGTTAAGCACAGGCACAGCAGAACTCTGTAGATTTGGCTTCCATGGGGCATGGGAAAAGGAAACTAGTAGAAAAAAATCGTAAAGCACAAATAACAAATTATCTTGTGTCTGTACATTCTACCTAAAAAAAAAGAAAAAAAGAAAAAAAATTAGTTTAGGGGTTTTTTCCCTCTCGAAAAGTGAAAAAGGAAAATTATAGTGGTGAAGCATTTTTAAGTACTTTAAAAGCCTGGAGAAATGCCCATAAAAATAAAAAGTATTGCCAAAGCATGATTTAGTGGCATCCCTGGGGTGTGACTTAGGAAAATTTTAGTCTACAACATTCCTTCTGTCAGAAAGATACAGAAGATTCATAAATAATCCATCCTGCAAGTATATACACGCGATAGTAAAAAGAAGGTGAAGGGAAAACAAAACCCCAAAACTCTTCAAAACTTACAAGAGTCAAAAGTTACTTTGGAAGAAATCCTGCACAAGGATATCACAGAGCTATGGAACAATCCCTGTGCACATGAGAAGGCACAGAAGGCCTACAAGAGCTTTTTCAAATCAGGCTATCAAAAACTGCAGCTACTGCACTGCTGCTAAGCGGGTGTCATTAACAAGAGAGTCCCAAGTGTCGAGGAGCATCAGTGTGTAACAAGATTGCTGAACAGCCATTGGAGTGGAGACAGCTCCACAGCCATAGCAGTAGGAAAGAAAGGAGCAGGTGCACTCGAGATACACAGAGGGTTTTTAGAACCTGACCCCTCGATTGCAATGCACAGGCAAGTCAGGTCAGGACAGCGACTGCCCGACCATATCCAGCAAAATGACACTCGAAGGGCACAACCTTTGTCATATCACCTGCACGTGACAGTCTGGGTGGGAAGTGCATGAACCACCAGGCAGCCTGGGGAGAGCTGCCAGTGCTCCACGGGACAGAGAGACCAGGAGTCTCCGGAAGGAGCGCAGTCTAAAGTTGTTTCTCAGCAACCAGCAAAGCAGAGTGAAACAACCAAATCAGGTTTGTCACTTGGAAAGTGAGACCAACAGACTGGACTAGTGGAAATATAAAGCAGTTTGAAGTATCAGCTGGGCAACCTCCTAATCTATGTGTACCAAGACCAGCAGAAATCGATGTGCCTCAGTGAGAAGCAGAGAAAAAGACCCAGTAAAAGATCCAGGTTTGCTTGACATTGGGATACTAAGACTTCCTAAATGGTGGAGAAAAACTGTAGAAGGACTGATTAAAAATCAGGAAGGACTGATCCATGTGTTCAATCCTACATCTTACCAGTGCCTGTGGATCAGCTAGCAAAAGAAAAGCAAGTGACTTGAAATGATGACTTAAAGACACAACAGCATTTGAAAGGCCAGAACATGAATAATACTTTTCCTTCAGACAGAGATTTGGGAGTAGAAAAAATAATTATAATAAAGACTGAAATGACCTGGAAAGTGGCAAAATAGTAGTTTTGAAGGAAATGCATCTGTAGAGTCTGAAAAATTCAGAAAGCACATCTCAATGTGATAAAATCTAGCAAGCATTTGGGAACCCACCTCATCAGCTCTGTTGGTACATAGGAGGAATGGCGATGGATGCACTTTTCCAAAAGACTAAGAACTTAATGGCAAGATACCTGTGATAATTTATGCAATTTTATGCAATAGGTGGGAGATATGAGTTCAGATACAGAGAAAAAGATACTAGCTATTGAAAGGGGATTTTCAGACCTGTCCCATTCTCTCCATGGCAGTTCAGTGGTTAAGCAGTCTGGTAAAGTCAACACAGCAAGGAATTACATCAAGACACCAGATAGGAAAAAAAGCAACTAAATCACACTCAGCCCTCTCACTAGAAAATAACACTTCATGACCTCTTTTATGTCTTCTGCACATGCCTCAATCCAGATGAAAATATGAGCTACTCTAAGCATTATATTTGTGCAGCACACTTATGATGGCACTGATATTGCCTTGCAGGCCACATTACACATCTTACTGACTGAAACTTGGCAGGGTTGAATTTCCCATGTAAATGACTATATCTCCTTGAGGAACAGTGAGGAAGCTAAGGCCACGTCCAGAAAACCAAAGGAGCAATGACCATTTCAAATGAAGATGGGTAACACCCACAGTTTATAACTCATAAAATAAGCTTGGCGAACTCCCCTGTGAAATGTGATAGATACAAGCAGGCAGCTTTCAAATACAAGCATGCACCAACCTGAGATGTAAAGGGCAATCAAATATAACAAATTATGAAAGGATTGACTCCACATGTCACTGCTTTTCACCAAGGGTTTAAGCAGGACACAGCAATAACCAGAAAATTAAGTTTGTTACCTGCTGTAACCCAATTTTTCTGTCAGACAGTGAACAGTTCTGCTCTTCCCAGCATACTATGTTTGTTTTGGGTTTTTGATTTTTTTTTTAACAGTATCTTTCAGTTATACAATTTGTTCCTCTTAGGTTTTGTTTTTCTTTTGAGGACACAGTGAACCAGGCATTTCACAGCACGTTGTAGTTCAAATTTGAGCAACAGGTCAAGTAGGCCATGGGTTATGAAAGTCTGTAAATGGTTGTCCCAGAAGTAAACAGTTCTCTCATTGTAGGATGACTGTAGTGTTTATGTGTATTTATTTTCCTAGAAAGAAACTGTATTTTATATTAAAGGTATTTCTCAGTCATTTTATAGGCTCAGGCACTATACACATTTTCAATACCATGGGTTAAGCAAGCATGTATATATATGACATATATATATAAAAATATATACATATGTATATACGCTAGCTATAATCAAAAGTAAATCACTGCAGTCAGTTCTAGCTAGAGCTGGGTTGGTTTCTTTAAGTCCGTGTGTACCCATACAGATGTATGACTTGTTAGTGTCTCCATTTTAAGTGACAAACTCTGTACTGGGCTATTTAGAGAATTCTTTTCAATCCCAGTTGCCTGGGAACATTTGTGTTTGTCTCTACCAACTGTGGCAAACAACCTTCATACCCATTAGTCATGAAAAGTAAATAACTAACTTAACTCAGGCAATAAACCCAAATAATCAGTAACGGCAGCAGGTGATAAATGTCAGCAAAACTGATATTATATTAGATCCGAGTTACTGAGTAACACTAATGTGCAATGAATCAGGGCCAGAGGTCTGATGGGAACAGCTGACATGAGACAAATGTACAAGCACTTGTTTTCATCTCTTGTTTCTGAAAAGATGCTGAAATGAGGCTATCACCTGAACCAGCTGTAAAACTACCCCAGAAGCCATTCAGCCTCCAAGCATATCTGTGCCATATCCATACCTGGTTTCTCCATGCTTGTGATTATGGCTGCAGGCAGAAAGCCATGGCATCTCTCAGGGCTCTCAGTTAAACACAGTGCTGCTGGTCTCTCCCATGTGCACATCTTCACATGCACACACGCAGGATTTATGCTCCAGTACCCCTGAAAATCTATTGGGCTTTTGCACCTTAGTTGTTTGCTTTCAAAAATGCAAACCCAAACCACGTCACTGCTTTAAATTAACAGAAGAAAAATGCAGCTACTTTACACACAGATGTAAATGCAAGAGGTCTGTCTCAGTGATCTTCATAACCCACTCAATTTTTCCAATGCCAGCTTTCTAGGATAAATTATTCACAAACCGCACAGAACTCTGTTACAGAGTCCATCCTGCTATTGAGCTCTTTGAGCCCTTTATTGAAGGGACCAATAATGACCAAACACTGGCTGTCCATCCATACATTGACCTTAATTCACCACTGCCTTGTGCCACTGTTGGTGGTGATGCAAAGTATCTGTTTGCCATTACTGAGTCTGGTGGCTATTTTAAGCTGGTTTCTCATGGCAGCATTACTACTCAGGGAGCAAAGGAGCAACTCAGCCCTTGCCCCTGCAGCATTTTCCTGTTTATACTCTCTTTAAACCTGCTGTACCCCCTGTCCTTTTTGTCCCTAGAATTTCCTGTGGGAAATAGTGGAGTTCTGGAGCTGGATACACAAGCAAGCAGACTTTCTGAGCACTGTTAAGTCCGTAGGATAAGTGACCTCCTTGCAGTCAGTCTCATGCTTCTCTTGGGGCGGTGAGGTCTGTAGGATAGGGATGCAGGGGACCCCAGAAGGGAGAATGAAGGGGAGAGATCAAACCTCAGGAGCAGACGAGCATTGCTATCTTCTGAAGTGAGGCTGGGATCTGAAGATGTTGAAACACCACTGGCCACAGCTGGCCACGGATAAGCAACAGTTGGTGCTTCATAGGAAAGTGTGAGAGCCTTTTTATGGCCGGAAGAACAATATTTCATCTTAATCCAAATTTTGCATAAATTTTGTCCAGCCTCTTGCAGCTGGGGCTCCAGAAGCTGCTCTGAGGAGGAGCAGCATCTTGCTATGGCCCTGCCTGGGATTTTCAAATTTTCCACTGAGCACTTTGTGTTAATCATTCACTAAATTACAAAAACATCACATTATGTTTGCTTTATTATGTTATTTCTCGATCCTGATTGCTTTTCGCCCTGCTTTCCAAGATAGAAAGATCATCTGAGATGCTGTAGAGGATTTGACCTACAGCTCCTGCTCCATAAGAATATTTTCCTTGCAGGTCTCATGCCATATCTGCTATGAGGATGTCTATCTAAAGATGTTTATCGTGTCTCATTATTGCCAGTATCATTAACTGAGTTGACAGGTTTTTTCCCCAGTAATCCCCATGGACAAATTCAGAGAAACCGTGTGCACTTCTGGCTTTCTAGCCACCCACTGATGGCACTTTTCTGCGGGAGTTTCACTGGCTGTCACATTTTTAAAATCAATAATGTAAAACATCAAGTGTCCTGGGAGGAATCTAATCTACTGCTTCTTGTTTTTTATTATTTCTATTTGTGTAACTGTAACTTTCAGCTATTGCATATTCATCCTTAAAAACCTTCTTGCCACCGAAATAATTTCCATTTTCTTGTTTATAGGCTATGATAAACATACTCTTTAACTTTAAACTTCAAGACCTAAATAGATTGAATTCTTAAGTTGTTTCATGTCCCAGAAGTTTTCTAACCTGTGAATAATTGCTGGGACTTTTCTGCATTTTGTCTAACTTTTAAAGCTGATTTTGAAAAGTGGACTTTCAGAAAAAGTCAGATTCAGAAGTTGTCTTACTATAGCAGCAATATCTCTACCTACTTCCTAGCATTCTGCTTACATCTGCCAAGCTTCCTTCTCTTAATACAACCTGCTATAGCTCATTAATTGAGCTACTTACCATAGTCCCTAAGTGGCTACTTCTCTCTGAAACACCTTCCTTTACAGGCTACATCCATTCTTGGTTCCTTGGTTGATTGAAATATATGTAGTTCATCAAGTAATACAGACACCTCAGTAAAATAAACTTGGATTTGATAATATTTTCTGTCACTTGACAGTTTCTCCAGGTGTGAATTTTCGGTTTCTCCAATTAATTGAAAGGTAACAAATGATATTGAGCTGAAACAATTTGCTCACTCTTCTTTAGACAGCTTACTGTGCCAGACTTCAAAAGCTTCTATGAATGGTGAGTTACCAAGTACTCTTTTCAGATCCATTTATATTTACCAAATTGTCTCCTTCTAAAGCAATTCTTTGTGGAACTGGTGCCCAGGCACAGGCTTAGGCAGCTGTCCATGACACCTGGCAGACTTCTGCTGCTGCTTCATCAGCTGAGCATTTTAAACAGCCTCACAGACAACCAAAAGCACAATTTAGTTTTGTGCAGGGGCAATTCCAATGAGGTAGCTCCTAAGAGCATCAGAGGAGTGTGGGGAATGACTCACCAACCATCTCAAAGAGAAGTTCAGTGGCCATTTATCTAGGGGCCAGTTCCCTCAGGCCTCCCCAGGACTTCTCATTTCTCCTTAAAGTAGCCAGCTGCAGGTTTAGTTTCCTGCTTCCATTGGGACTGTAGTAGCAGTATAAAAACTTTAACATACATTTGTTCTATCATCAGTTTGGTCAGCATCAGTCTGGTCTTCCTAACCGAACGTATAATTTTATAATTAAATATACTTCTATGGAAAGATCTAATTAATTAAGAGCTAATTAATGGTGCGAAACATTAATGACAATTAGTGTTTTTGAAAAAAGGATATAACTGATATAAATTATGTGATTTCCATGCCCATCAGAAGTTAGTATAGCTGTATGAGAATTGCAGTTCAGTATTTTGGCAAAGTCCCGTTCCAATCTTACCGCCTCCATGTATCTGACACAAGTATGGAAATCGCCACACGTTCCCCAGGCCGACGGCAAATCCGATACAGCTTAAAATATACTGGAACTTATTGTCCCACTTGGGTCTGCCATCTTCTTTAGGGGTTTCAGGTGCTGCTGATAAATCTTTTGACATTTTAATGAAATATCCGTGGCTCCTTTGCCCCTCTCCCTAAAAATGGGAAGATGCTTGAAAACCTGTCTCTCCTACAGGTTTTATGCAGAGTGACAGAAGGATCTTGGAAGAGGGGTGGAGCTTTCTTTTTATTTGATGCAAAGGGTTGTGTCATTGCCAAGGCTGCAGTTTAAAGACAAAACCAGGAATTATTATTGTATAGTGAGTTACCACTCTTGCCTTTTTTGCAGCTCTTTCTATAGTTAGACAGCTTTGGAATATGTTGTTAATGGGTAACTCAGGATCAAACAGGTTTTTATTTTCTGTTCTCCTTATGTTCTAAGACTGTCAGAGAAGTGTGACGCTGAATATAATTAAAAAGAAACCTTTGCAGTGCACTAATTAAAATTGCAAAATACCTGTAAAAATCTGTGAATAAAACCTTGACATTTCCTTTCTTAGTTTATTAATAGATGTAAATAAATGAAGGCATCTTTTCCAAATTCAAAAAGTCAATTAGAAAAAAAAGCCAAGAAAAATTAAACCTTGTTGGTTCAGACATTAGAATTTGGTCAATTTTCACAATAGTTGCTAGAAGTTAATCACTTCTCACCTGTCAATGAATCCCCAGTGACTATTTTTATTATTCATTAAATAGTTACTGATGAATGCAAGAGCTGAATGCTTTCCTTCAATTGAAAGTATGTGAGAATATTTTTCTGTTTTCTTTCGGTCATACCAGGGTTCTGCTGGTGTGCATGCCAAATCAGTTCACTCCACAGTAAACAGAGCAGCCAGTCAGCTTGCTTGCTTCAGTAAATCAGCAGCTTATGCCTGGATTCCCCTCTCTAAATGGGAAGAGTTTCTAAGTGAAGGTGAATTGTTTTCCCCAAAGTAAAATCCCTGCTCTGCAGCTAAGCACACAAATGTGATCAGGTTGCAGATCATCCGACCAGAAGCCAGATTCAGATGAAGGCTGCATGATTCTCCCTGGACAGTCACAGCTCATCTGCTTACACCTCTGCAAATATTCAGACTCACAGATGGAGCAACTCAACTTCCCAGTGTCTTGTCAGGGTTGTCTCAGAGGGCACACACGAGCTGGACACACAGCAGGGTTTGGCAGCACTTGCACAACCTCAGTGGTACCAGGGCACACACCACCATCGCTCCTTCCCCTGCTGCTTTTCTGATCAGGTGATACCTTGAGCTGGGCTTGGGCCCTTTCAGCAACACCCTGGATTCCACACCTGGCACCTGCAGCTAGCCACTTCACACGTGGTGTTACTCGTTCCTGGTGGCTGAGCTTTTTATCAGCAGAAAAATGACAAAAAAAATGTTATTCCCATTAAAGAGCAACATCTTCAAATAGTTTAAATAGTTACTTACATTAATGTAACTTTAATGGCATGTAAATTAATTTAATCATTCAGATTCTCTGGAATGGTTTGCCCAGAGGAGCTGGGGATGCCCCATCCCTGCAAGTCTTCATGTCCAGGTTGGATGGGAGAAACCTGGCCAAGTGGAAGGTGTCCCTGCCCATGGCAGGGGGGGTTTGGAACTGGATGATCTTCAAGGTCTTTTCCAACCCAAACCATTGATTCCATGATTCTGTGAAGTACACATGCAGCGTCTGGTGCTTTAATCTCAATTTAGAGGAGATAGACTACTCTAAAGATACATTCTGGAGTAAATATACCCTAAGTGTACCTCTTTCTTTTAAGAAATTGTTTCGATTACAACCAGTACGAGGATCTAAATTGGATCCATTCTCGTTTCAAAAGCGGGTATAGGAATTGCTACAAGGTGATACAAGTGTATCACTGTCCATATACGCAGACAGTTGGATGAAGAGGATCACCCATCTAGAGGGGACATGGACACTGTCTGCTCCAAGCACTTGGCCTGGGTGCTCTAACAGTGCCCCTTTCCCTCTCCAGTGGACACATAAGGAGTGGGACTCCTCACTGAACTCCACTGGGTCACATGGAAGATAAAAAATCTAAATAGTTGTAAGGTAAGAGTGTGTGTGTGTGTGTGTGTGTGTGTGGACATGAATCAGAGCCACCTACCTCGATGGCAACAGAGGAGAGCAAGATTTGCACCTTGTTGTGCCTCGGATCTCCCATCAGCATGGATCTCCCAGGCAAGTGGAGCACCCCTTGCTCATGGGTGCCACAGAAGGCAGATTTTGCCCTTTCCTGTGCTGCTGCTGCCCCATTGCAAGATTACCTCTGCTGTCATCAGCAAAAGCAGCACTACCTGCTAGGAACTTGGAAGTTATAGGCAATCTTAAAATGTATAGAATTCTAAATGAATCAAGCTGTCATTCTCATACTTAGAAACATTTTTATTAAATACTTTAAACTTCTCTATGAGACAAATAATATTAGTGGCTTTGTGCAACACAGTGGCGTGTAAAGTAAAAACAATTTAATGTGCAAGAGAGGACAGCATTAAGTTACCCTTCATATTTGCCACCCAACCAGAATGATTACACACATAAGAGTCACTTCATGCACAGTGCATCCCCAAGCAAAGGGGATGGAAGCCAGTTTCAAACAAGCTGGCTTCAGAACCAGAAAGAGGACAAATTATTTGGCCTGGTGCCCCAATTACTTGCAAATGTCACTGTTTTGCTTCCAGGAGCCAGGCCATCAACTCTTCACAGTACATTGCATTGTTAAGCAAATGTTTACCTGGAAACAACACATGGTTATCCTTTCATGAAAATAAAATTAACTCCATATTCTTAAAAAATATACTTTTTTTTAGTTTCCTCACTGACAGAGCATCCTTCCATGTTTGAAAAAAAATGGTTTCATGATGAATACTTTAAGTTTCCATTAATGGAAGTCTCAGATGTAGTGATAAGGCCAGCACGATCATTTTTTTTCTGACAGTGGTTCCTGATGGCTTTGTAGACGGCAAAGGTAGGGATGGTCAAACTGGGCACTCCGGCGAGGACTACAATGATAACATACACCCAGGGGGGATATTCAACCTTCTCTGTCTTGGGGAACTCCTCCTGAAAGAGCAAACAACCAAGTTGTAGAAAGTCACGAGGAGCAAATACCCAGGACCACGCACACATTCAATAATTCAACAGATCAAAAATGTAATCAGAACGCTGGCCAGCCACAATGGCACAACAGTTTGCAATTCCACAGCAGCTTTCAGCTCAAGGGTTTCCAGCCTCATCTGTCTTGGATTTATTTTAACTTTAAAATGATGTAAAGAAAATGGCATGAAAGCAGTAAGAGCCAGGAAGGGAGACTGGGGGACTGGAACACTTCCTTGGCACAAAGAAATGTGGGCATGGGGGGCCTGAGAGGCCACCAGGACCTTATGGCAAATCAGCCTTTTTGTGGGAAGGCTGAAACCAAAGGGTGAGGGAGGGATGGAACATTAATAAGAGGGAAGTGAGGTTGCAAAAGAGGAGAAAAGAAAGCAATCCCATTTCCATGTCTTGTGGCAAGTTTGCTAGAAAACTGTTTCAGATGGAAGATTATAACTGACAATTACTCTTACATTAAAGAAGAATACTTAAAATAATTATCAATAAATATTTTGTTTTACACACTTACATAGCTAGGGTCCCAAACACTGTAGAGCAGTTCTTGGTTGACTTTCACCACAAAATAAAAGAAAAAGATAACTAACATAATGAGAGGACTGACGAGTCTCCAGGTAACCTGCCAGAAAATGTTGGGTTTGTGTCCAATCATGAATTCAATATCCTTGTTAAACCTAGAAACAAAAATAGGAAGTTCAGACTTAAAAGCTGACCAGGATCAAAGAATGCCTGCTCATAAACAGGGAAGTCCAAACTACCCCTAACTGTGGCTCCCAGGAATCTGCTAATGTCCATTTGTGACCAGAATTGACAACATCAGGAGTTAGACCTCAGTAGTTCAAATTAAGACACATGCCATTGCAAGTCTGGAAAATTGGTTTTGGTAATGTACTGTCTTGAAGATGTCTATGTGAAATAGTTTCAATAGGAAAGAGTCAGTGCAGATGGATTTTCTGCAGAATGTATTGCAGTATTGCTTCACAATTTTTTGATAAGTATCTCAGTACTGCATAAATTAAAGTGAATGATACAATATTTTAAAAGAACAAAAGCAAATAGAAGTAATTTAATAATTAGACTATAATATGTTTGCCTAATTTGGATGTCTACCAGTTTTCTCAGGCTGAATAATGAAACAATATTTAACTTTACACATTATTAAAAACACCTAAAAATCTGCTATTTGGATTATTCATGGAACATGTAGTGGTCAGTGGGACAAAATATTTCCACAAGAGGAAACAAGCCCTGTATTGAGAGTGGTACTGTCTGCATCAGTCCTGAACCAATTTATGGCTTCTACATATAATGCAACCCCTTGTGCACACACTTCTTAAAAAATAGTTTGGAAGTTCGGGGTTTCTGTTTCAGTCCTTTTGTCTGGATTTCCTGCATATCCTATGGGGATAAACCTGAGGGTACTGTTCAGTTGGTCCTTCAACTATCAACAACACACTGAATCCACTGGCATCTCAATTACTATGTAAATTTATTTTATCTTTTCACCCCTAACTTCTAAGATCTAGGTGTCTTAAAATGATATGGAGCCCCATGTTCTGACTGCAGCACATGTTCAGGTGTAGTTCGTGTGTGCCACGGATAACACACATGTTCTCCTTCAAGCAACACAGCCATCTTTCTACCAATGACCCTTTCTCAGAAAAAGGTCACAGAAACTCATCTGGAGCAGATAACACCACTTTTGGGCAGCCCTGAAAAGCTCTGCTCTCAAAGAGGGCTACAGTGATGTGTACTGGCCAGGAACATTAATGTTTGGTATGAGGTTCTTTTCTGAATCAAACAAAAACCCACACACACCCTGCACCCACTTTATGGACTCAACTCATGCTTGTGTCCTGGGAATTATTTTAATTTACTTTGTAAGAAGTTCTGAGATCTAAAATGGAAGGAAAAGTGATCAACATAGCCTTTTCTGTCCTTAACAAATTAAAATAAGCCTTCTTTCTCAAGGCTATGCCATCTAATTTACCTAACCTGATTCACGCTTCCTCGAGTAGTATAAAAGTATGGAAAAATGGGTCACAAGGGCATTCACCCCATTGCCAGGAGCAGCAGCTGAATCTGGCACAAGCTCAAATAAAACTTGTGGGTGATTCAATTCCCTGTACTTTATTTCACATTTCTTCTGTATTTATTGCAAACATGAAGATGTTGAAACTTGATTTATTACATCTCTAGAAAGTTGAGAGGATAATTACTCACTGCTACAACTGATAAAGTCCTGGATTTATCAGCTAAGAACTGATAATCTCAGTATCTCAGTAGCCTTGGATTTGCAAGCTTCTGTAAACTAATATCTTCAGCCTGCCTGGAGATCCCTGTGTTGGAGAGTATCATTTAGCACTCCCTGTAAACACTCCTGGGATATGTGTGTTAAACTTTCAGCTCAGTGCCAATGTGCTTGTACTTTGCTTCTGCTAATTAAGTGTTTAATGCAATTATCCTGAAGAAGAGTTACTATAAATGTCACCATATTTAAAAGGCAAATGGGCTCTAGTGGCTCTTATGCAACTGTTGCAAATATCTACATTCTGATGCCTACTTTAAAAAGAAAATATTTGTATTCATATTAATGCACTCCAGGGCTCTTGTTGATGCCTAATATTCTCTTGCAATATCTTAGGGATGTCTTTATTTGAACTAGTTGTTAAAGAGCATTATTTATTACAATGTATTAACGAAGTGGAAAGCTTTCATACACAAATTCTTAACAAGCATTATTTCTTTCTGCTGACAACTCTTTAAGAAACCTGAAACATATAAGCAACCCTAAATTATAGCTGCATAATTTCATTGATTTCTATAACAGAAATTCTATGCACAGAGATGCAGCAAGATTGTAGCTACACAACAATAATCACTTTATGCATTGATATAAGTAATGGTTAAGCTGTATTTCATACCTGTCTATTCCATAAATGTAGACGACTGAAAACATCTCACAAAATGCAATTATCAGCAGGGGAATAGAGCCAGCAAAACCATCAAATAGAGTCAGCCAGTAATTACCAGAATTCAGCACAAAAATGAAAGCTATCAAATAACACACCAAACAAACGAGACCTGTGGGAAAAACCAAAACAACAGCACACTTAGGCAAAGAAAGCAAAAGCAAAATGAGAAAGAAAAGTGTTTCTCCAGTAGCTATAAAGCTTTAAAAGTAACTCTTACAGCCTAAAGGCCACCACTTTATTTTTTAATGGCACTCTGGGGAGGCTGGCTTCTATTTGGGTAAAACTCTCCTAACATTACACAGGTGGCAGATGTTGCAAAAAAAAAGGGAGAAAGCTGAGGAGAGAAAACAGGTCCTCCTCCTCATAGGCAATGGGCTAATGTTGCTCTGAGAGAAATCCTGCCTGGGTGAAGGACTCAGGTCCTCCAGCTTCCCAGTGGAGGAGACAGTGGTCACCACGAGCAGGCTGATGGGCAGGCCTAAGGGTTAACAGCTGCCTGCAGGCTCACAAGGAACCTCACATGAGCTGCCCCATTTGGGAACGTGAGAAAATCTTCAGTAGGTTATCTGGGAGTCTTAGGACCATTCCAGATCAGAAAGCAGAGGTGGGCTGGGCTGCTTTTTCAGTACACAAACTGCTCTCTGGGGAGGGTGGGAAGGTCACTTGTCTCTAAAAATGCACTTACCAGTAATAAGTTCTTTAGGCACTCTGGAGGGTATAATCTTGAGATCTTGTAAAGGTACAAGCACACCTTCCATATTTCCAAACATAGATGACAAACCCAAGCAGAAGAGCATAATGAAGAAGAGGATGGACCACAAAGGTGAGATGGGCATTTTGGTGATAGCTTCAGTGAAGACAATAAAGGCTAAGCCAGTTCCTTCAGCTCCCTGGGGAAGATTCAGGATCATTAACATCACACGGCCCTTAAATTTACATTGGTAGTCACTAGACTTGGCAATTAAATAGTTGCTATGCATTCCTACCATATTTAAGGTATCAATATGTATTAGGATGTTAAACCTACATCATTCAGGAAAGTTTCCAGATCACAGGTTTCAAACTTGAGGCTTGCAAATGTTGCTGGATCAGTCATGTTGCACAGCTGCTGCATTTGTTCAAAGTTATCTTGGGTTACATTACCTTCTGGCAAATCAAATGCATTCATCAGAGTAAGAATATTTCTGAAAAAGTGAAATGTAAGTAATTTGAAATTATTAATCTGTAAGCATCATCAGGATTTGTTTACATCATCAAACAAGTTATTAATAGTACAATATCAAGATCGGATTTGACATCGGAAAGTCCGGCAGACGTGCATGTACAATTTTCTTTCTTGCAAAGTGAATACAACGCTGTCTTTCATGGCACAGATGACTCTAAATGGATGGGCACTAGGAACCTGTGCAGGAGTTAGGTGCCTGTCTTAGCATTGCAGACTAAACACCAGTCCCCAGACTGGGCCACTTATAGGAATGTCTAAGTTGTCTGCAGCTGTGAATCATGCAGTTTCACAGTTGAATGTGGAGGAACTAGACTGGAAACCACAGAGTCTGACTGCCCTGGTAAAATGAGGCATCTCTGATGAGACCTAAGCTTTGGAGCTCTCCAGGAGGAAACCTAAACACGGAGGTAACACAGGAACCAGGGAATATTACATTCATGCTGTATGTCAGCATGGAGAATAATGTAAAATATAGTTGCTTATGTAACATTTATGTAGGAAATAAGATGACTTAAACAATTATCACTTTCTATGGGATTTGTTCCACAAGATTCCGTATTTTTATAAGTAATGAGTGGTTCTGATGCCACATGAGTCAGGAGCTGCAATTATTCAGAAATGATAAATCCATTGACAGCAGACTAACGGAGCTGCCTCAGCCAAACAAACACCTGCATATTCTGTGGGGGTATTTTTCCCAATAACTCACTTGTCAAAACAGTCATCATATCTTGCTGTGGCTCTGAATCCAATGATGGAGTAGATGACGGTTGCGGCATAGATGGATGTGAAACCATTGATCACTGAAACGATCACAGCATCTTTCTCACAGTTATTGCTGCAATTCAAAGAGAAGAAACAATGGATGTCAATCACATTCCCAAAATAAATAGCAAAACCAGCTACCAAGACTAAGAAAAAAGTAGTCTAGGATGCACAGGAACATCAGTGAACCCTCTAAAAGCACAGAAGTAATGCTGTTAGATTTAGTAAATTAAAACTTGGTGCCCTAAGCAATTTAATAGCCATGGTTTTGGTTTCTTTTGGTGTTTTTTTTCCCCTTCAAATAATCCTGTTCATAAGGAATAATTGCCTCAGCTGTTTTCATGTTTAGCTCATGGGAAATAAAGCTTGTCGTGGATGTGTGCAAAACACATTGCCACATGCTCTGCCTTCACTGCTGGTGTATTGTGCTGCAAGGTGAAAGATTTGGGCTTGAATTCAAATACTCAGACAAGAAATGTGAGCAGAAGTTCACTTTTCATAGCACTTACGTATGGTGAAATTGCAGTAGCCAAGAGCACTTGGGAACAGTTTTGTTTGACTGTTGAACAAAAGATGGTTCAAAATGTTCTCAAGTTTTGGAAGAACAATGGAACATTATGCTGATAAGATGGGACAGAAAAACTATTTGTAGAAACACCTCTGCTGCAGGCACTTCTTGCCAGTGTGCCTGTGCTAATGCAAAGAATTTGCAGAGCCAGAAACAGACTTTCATCTGAGGGACAAGATAAAATATCAATATTAAATTAGTTAATGGTTTTAAGAGAAGGCTGTAAAACTGTAGAGAACTTACTTCTCCTAGAGAGTAAGAGAGGGGCATTGAGATAAACTTGATGTTGTCATATTTAATTTTCTGAACACGTTTAAGAGGAGAGAGAAGCTTGTCCAACCAAGATCTGTTACACTGTGTCCTTTCCCCATTTATAGCATTGCAAAGCTGCTGGATGTAGGGCATTGAGTGGAAATTCCTTGCTGCAGTCTTGTGTCAGTTTTTGCAATGTAACATGAGATTCTCAATGACAGGCTTGAAAAACATTTCTTCCTTTTAGAGAAAGTAAGATGCTCAAGCTCCTTCTCATTATGAATTAGTGAATCCTTGATGGCATTGAAACCTTATTGTATTTTCTGATGTTCTTGTACTCCCAAACCATCCAGGGGCAGACTCACTGACACCTGGTCCAGCTGGTGCTGGATTGCAAGTGGCCCAACACCACAGTGTAACACTGTGGAATTTGCATGGGGATTTTTTAACTTATATTCCTTGGGAGTTTAATGACTCTCTTCAGTTTCCTCCTTAAGTCATGAATCATTGAGCATTGAATGAACATGGCCTGAATGCAACTTCCCTGTGTGTTGGAAAACCCAGAGGACACTGCTCCTTTTCTTTGTGTCTTTTGGAAAGGTGGATGCTCCCTGTTCTGACCCCATGGCCATGGGACATTGACTTGCACCTTAAGCAGGGCTTGACACCTCACACTGAGACTTACAGGCACCAAAAATTCCGGGTGATCTTTTAAAAAACACCTGAAATCAAGAGTGGTGGCAAGGAGCTTCCTCAGTGACTGAAATGCTGCTGTGGTGTAATTGAACCCAAGCCAAAACTGAAACACAGATCTCTGAATGTATGACCAAACCATATATTCAAAACTTAATTCAGAGGTGTTTATCAAAAATATGAGGTTTAGCAAATGCCTTACAGTTTTCCTTTCAAGAGTTCTGAAGGGATGGCAGGCACCAAGAGGCATTGATGATTGCTCCAATATTTTATGAGAGAATGAAGAATATAGCACTGCATCATAATTCACAGGCTAGGTCAGTCTCTGGGTGATGGGATTTCTCACTCCCTGGCCCCATAGCACACATGTAAAGGAATTGAATTTAAATTTCAATATTAGATATATCTCTTCATCGCAAAGCTAAAGTTTTAAACTGTGTTCTGTGAATTGATTTGAAATATGTGCTTTGCCACCTGCTCTGAGACCAAGGGCATCACCAGGCATGAGCACTCCCATAGAGGGAACTCCTGCTCATCAGCTGTGCTGGGCAGCCAGTCCCCTTCTTCCTATCCTGCACCACCACATCTTTCTCTAGGAAGTCAGCCAGAACAGGGACCTGAAATCTTGGACTGGGAGAGCTGGGAGCAGTCAGAGGAGATGCATCTTACATGTCTGAAGGGAGGCTGTCCCAGTCCCACATAGCACAGTTGTAGGGCAAAATAGAGGTGTTTCATTTGGAAGAATGAAATATTAATATAAAATGTGGGTTCTGCCTGGCTACTTACTGAACAGAGTTGTAACTGGAGAATGAAATGAGGCCTCCAAAGGCCAGGGAGAAGGAGTAAAACACCTGAGCTCCTGCATCCAACCACGTCACTGGGTTTGCCAGCTCGGTAACCTGAGGCATCAGACACACAGCTTTAAGCACATCCAACATTGCTATTTAAACTGAGTATTTTGAGATTGAAAACAACAATTAAAACAAGAACATTAACCATGCAAAACTCTTCATGTTCTTCATGTTCTTGAAGAGTTTCAACAAATAGGTCAATATTTTTGTCAAACTTCCTTTTTTTTAATAAAAGAAAACCTATCTGAAGTTTTTATGTAAGTATTTTGAAAATTGATTTTAAAAATGCTCTGCATAGCTGACAGTTGCCATGCCTGTTTTCAGAAAAGGTGTTTATTACTTAGCATCAATAATGATTATTCAGAGATCTGCTTATGGAAAATGATCTTTCTTTTAAATTTGTTTAAATACTGTTATATAACTAAACCATTCTCTTGGTTTTTTTTCATATGGCAATTAGGTGGGTTCTACTATCAAATACATGATTTATGCTTTAAATTTAGGCTGGTTCTTAGGTAGACTACAGGAAAATAAATCAAGCCAAATAAATGACAACCCCACTGCTCTGTGATGATCATTCAACTCATTAGAACAGCTTTTGATGGAGGATGGAGAAAGAGAGAAAATATTTGTGTAATATGTACACTTCTTATATCCAGTGCAGAGGATTCACCTCACAGAATCAAGATTTTTTAAGAGGCCTGAGGGGTAGTTGGAAAAGCACCAGTGGGGAGGACTAATTTTCAATCAGTTGTTAATTACAGAGAGAACTGCACCATGTTTCACTAAGCAATGACCCAAGCAGTGGCTTACATTAGGGGTGAAGAGATACACAATTCCATTGGTTGATCCTTTCAGCGTCAAGCCGCGGATCAGGAAAATGGTAAGCACCACGTATGGGAGAGTTGATGTCACATACACAGCCTGCACAAAAGAAAAAAAGTAAATAAACCACGCAAATAAAACAAAACACTTGAATTAAAAAAAAAAAGTGAAGAAAATAGGGAAATAATCAAGGTGTGGGGATTAACAATAATGGCAAGTTTCAAGTGAGTCACAATTAGCATACTACAGTAATAAATGTTCAATTAAATAGTATTTGTGCTACATTTGGATAACAAATATTTTTTTAGCAACAGTAGTCTATTTAAGAGAAATCGTCATTGTTGAAATTCAACTCAGATCATTCAAAAGCAGCATCAAAAATAGTGTACACCCTGAGACCAGACTGATACAAGGATGGACTCAGGGCTTTGCTGGGAAGAAGAACGTTGGTCACTCATTTGTAGAGATAATACTTAGGACTTGCAGAAACCCAAATAAATCTGTATAGGTATGTTTTGAAGAGAATAGCCACAATAAAAAGACAGTCCTGTGATCTTGCATTAATGATTAATATTAGTGTCAAAGCGATAATATCTAAAAATGTGCTGCTAGGACCTGTAAGGACAAGGAAGACCCACAAAAAGTTGGTAACAAAAATCTCCACATAAATCAAATCAAGTCAGATTCCATTTCATCCACCTTCATTCTTCAAAACGCAGTCCCAGTGATGACACAAAATTTTGGACATGCTTTCACTCAAAAACCAGACAGCTTCTACAGCATTATTAATTTGGTATAAATAAGGGATCACAACAGCATGATTAATATAATCTCATAAAAAGTTCCCCCAAGATAAAGTACCTTTCCTGTTGTTTCAATGCCTCTGATTGTGCAAACGTACAGCACACCCCACGCACATGTTAAACACAGCAAGAGCCACCACTGGATACTGCCGGAATCCTCAATGGAAGTGGAGATGTTCAGTGTTTCTCTGTACCAGAAGTAATCTACAGGAGAGCTCTTGGAACACTCTTCTACATAACCTGTAACCACACAATGGTTGTCATTCTGTATGTCTTTTATTTACCCAGAAAAAAGGAAGCTAAATAATAAACATCAGTGTCTTAAATTGTTCCACTTAATGCCAATGGATTTGTTGTTGGCAAATTTTCAGATTTTTGGGGGCTAGTTTCATGGCAAAATGAGAGACTTAAAAGACAGCTGTTTAACAGGTATTTAAATACAGTGGCTCCTCCCCTCCTGCACCTCCTTCAGCAAGACGTTTTCTTCTGTTCTGTGGGGCATTGTTCAAGGTCTTGTCAGCTCAAGCTGAATCCCCAGCTCCCTGCACTGTGCTGCCCTGTGCAATATTCTGCCCTGGCCTGCCCTTATGTGAGGCTTTCCATGCTTATTCTGGGAGGAGAGGAGCAGAGCACTCTGAACAGCTGTTCACAGACCCAGCAGTAAAACCTGCTTCGTACAGTGTCACGCAGGACTGACTATGGAAAACAAAGCTGCTGTCACCAAGCAGTCTCCAAGGAGCTGTAGACTCGTCATACTGAGAGGTACAGGTGTTTCAAATGGATTATGCTTTTTTTTTTTTCCTTTTCAATGTGCTAATGGAGGTCTGTTGAAGAGATGGATTAAAGATGTTGCTTAAATCTGGAAAATGTTAATGTTTATACTAGATCTGCACTTAGTGAATATTCTGTGTATGAACACATCTGTCAAAATCTACCACAAGGTTTCATATAAGAAGCCAAAATTTGCCTCAAAGATTAAGTTCTGGCCACATTTTATTTAATGTGAATTTGTACAAAACACAAGTATCAAATAGTGCAGTGTGCCTGACAGGACTGCCATGCCTTACTGCTATTTCACAGAAAGGCTCATTTAGGGTAATTGTTAGAAACAGAAATCTGTGCTGTGCAACAAAATACAATATTTTATAAAATATACCTGTTCTGTTGTCATTGAGAGGACAGTTATTCCATGGCAGGGGTTCTTGGAAGGAGTTGAAGAAATACCACATCACCCAGGCAATAATAGTATTATAATACAAGCCCACCAGGAAAGATACGAACATTGATGCTATGCCTGAAAAAAAAATCAGAACACTGTGTAAATTGCAACACTCTTGTCTTCGAGATATGTCAAAGTACATGGTATCAAACTCAACCTTTCCTTCCTCCCCTGCCACATTTTGGATGTAGGTTTATCACTGTGAATTTTTTGCCTAAAGGTTGGACAGGTGAGCCCTGTGTAGAGTTACATCCTAACACCTCTCTGAGACTGAAGGTGATGCCCACTTAGGAGCCAATTTTATGAGAGGACTAATTCCCTACAAACACCACACAATCCTGTTCACAGCCTTGCCAGCTGATATCCAGGGAGTTTGGGATGCTGGACACATGTAAAGCTCAACTGACTTGGGATTTTGATTAAATGAGACTGAAATATCTCCTTCTTCCACAATGTCCCTGCAAAGGTCAGCAGAGGTGTTGTAGAGGATGGATGGCTGCCAGAAGGCACAGTCTGTGACCAGGTACAGAATTCACGCTGGTATCTGTCCTCCTCTGCCTGTTCCCAAGTAATCAACCTCTGATGACTTCTCTGGCAGACAGTGAATGCTAATCATTAGCTCCTGAGAGCTCCTACATTCTAAAGAATCTTGAAAAGTTCCAGATGCAATGGACAATTATCTTTCGTAACTGATTAACCAATGCAGCAGATGCCAAAGCAGTCCTGTTTCTTCTCTTTCAAGTGTGTGGTTGAGGTTGGAAGGGATCTCTGGAGGTCACCTGGTCCAACCCCCTGCTCAAGCCAGGCCACTCAAAGTTGGTTGCCCAGGAGCAAGTCCAGGCAAGCTTTGACTATCTCTGAGGCTGAAGACTCCAGAACCTCCCTGGGCAGCCTGTGCCAACACCTGCTCACCCTCACCATGTTTCCTGATCTTCAGAGGCACCTCCTGTGTTTCCTGTGTAATGAGGCAGCTGTGGAGGTTTTGATGTTGTGTGCATAATGCTGCTTTCACTACATTTTCAAATGGACTGTTTGAATACTCAGAAGTTTGGTACAGAGGTGAAGAAGTATTTTCTGCAAAATACTGTTTCTATGGCTTTTGGAATGGTAACTCTCAGACGCACAAAAAGTAAAATTAGGTGGAGATGAGGTCTATCAGATAAAGATTCAACTAATATTTATCCACAGAATAGTTACAGGACAACTTTGGCACACACTAAAGGTTCATCCTAATGGTAAAAACAGAATAATACAGAAAATTTCTCTGAGGCCTGAAATTGGTCTCAGACTAAAGAAAGGTATTAACAGGGCCCACGGTACTTGGGAATGTGAACACAAAATTGTCATTGTGCTTTATCATTATTAGTTTGACCTATCAGTGAGGAGTTAGGAAGAGGGTGAAACGAATAAATCCAGAACTCTCTTATGGCACACCAGAATAAAACCAAGAAGATTTGTGTTTTAGATCATCAGTTCAGAGATTTGTGCTTTCTCAGGTGGCTTTTTGACTTACCAACCCCTTTCAGGGTAGGATGGACAGAGCTCCATACGCCCACACTGCCTTTCCTCAGCCTTTGACCAATGGCAAACTCAAGATGAAGCAGGGGGATACCCTCCAGGACTAGCAAAATCAGGAAAGGGATCATGAAGGCTCCTGGAATGGATAAGAAAAATAGCAATTCTGATCAGTGAAGTACTAAGACAAAACGAAACCATTAGGTTTGTGAGACGTTGACATGATAAGCAGCCTGCAAGCATCTTTGTGGAAACCCTTCCCTGTTTTCTGAGCAATGCTTTTCCTGAGTGCCCAGGCAGGGCACTCAGATACGTATGTAGTTGCAGGGAGGAATTCTTATTCTTCCCAAGTGACACACATAAACAGAAATTATACACACTCAAGGTTAAAATTTGAAAAAGCCATCTTTGTATTGCAAGTGGAGGAATGGCTGGAATGGCTTCGCCCTTTTTTTTTTTTCCTGCAAAAAATTATGGTTTTATAGCTGTGACTCATGCAAAGTATACGAAATAGTTGAATGAACTATGCAAAGTACCTCTAAATATTAGGTAGCAGCCTTGGGCTCTCTGCCTGAAACAACAACAAGTTCTTGGCATCTGTGTTCAACAATGTTTGTGTTTGATTAGAAGACATTTGAAGTACAGGGTTCAAACCCTGTTAATGACGATAAAGTTGGTTAGCACAGGACAAGCATTCTTAATTAATTTTTTCCTGAGCAAGGCGTACCTTGGATATGGGAAGTAACATAGAACACCACGCTGGGCTATAAAAGTGCAGAGTCAAATGCTTGAATATTGCTACACATTAGAATTATGGTTATCTGTCATTACATAATGGCTTTAACTTCCTAATCTAAATAGGAGCGGGTAATCTGAATGCAAGGAAAAGAATGCAGAACAGAATGTTAAGGGTTCAGGTCTGGGTATTTACTGACTTTTTCCTCATGTGTGCAATGAAAATCAGACGGCAAGTGAAAGAGGAAATCTGAAGAATGAAAACCATTCCAGAAACTGAAATTTACTTCCTGGGGATTCCAAACTATCAAGAAAGCTGGCAAGTTGTGAGCACACAGCACACTTTTTTAGTTTTTTTTCCTTTCTTCTTTTTGTGTCTGTGCAAGGATGGTCATGGGACCCCTTTATCTGACTGCTCTGTCATAGATATGTCATGATTAAAGACTTCTTCTACAGCATCTTAATAAAGGTACCTCTGTGAGCATCTGGAGGAAATCCCCTGAGGCTGATAGAACACTCTTGCCATGTCCACCATAGAAGATGGTTAAGAACTCTGAGAGTCCTGCAGCAAATTTTACACACTGTGCTGTTGACAGGGAGAGCTGTGGTGTTGGGACTGTGCTGCTGCTGAATCTCCCTGTCTTGGAGGGAAGGCCATGTCTGCCCAGACTGCTAGAACTCTGTGAGTGGAGGTACACTTAAGATTAGTGAGAAAAAATGGATCCTAAATCAGAATATCAGTCTGCCTGCTGTCTGCTGAAAGCAAAAGGTTCAGATCACCTTTGAATGTTTTCTAAAGCTGCACAGGAAACAGCCTGATCTTCCCCTCTTCCGCCAACAGAGATGACAGCTATCAAAAAAGATTTGTCTTTGATAGGTATGATAAGGAGCAGTTGGTCATAGCTTGAAAAGACTATAAAGGCTGTACATTTCCTCATTCAGTAAGATCTTTGACCAGGGAGATAATTTCTAATCAAGTCCCCAAGTGATCTTACTGTGACCTGGCAAAAAAAGGTGATGTGTCTCCATTAGGAGCACCTTAGCTGAACTAACTGCCAGTCCATGCTTAAGCTTCAAGGCATGATCTAAAATCACTGCAAGCTGAGTTTCAAAGGATGACAAGGACTTATCCTCAGTGCAAATGGGGTGTGTTTGGATCAGGTAGCTGATCTAAATGGTACAGATCCATCTTCGGGACTTAACTGTTACCATTGCTCAAGAAGGGCTTTACCAGGGAGAATTGGGAGTGTGATATAGCAGAGACCTATTTGGCATCTGAAAGAGCAGGTAACAAGAAAAGGTCCAGGTGAGGCATCCACACAAACTCTGCAGGGTCAGGTTTCAGACTCTTATGAGGTGTCTTGGGCTTGAAACAGAGAGAGAATACTTTGGAATTTAAAACTGCTGGTATAAACACAATGATTGTGTCCTCCTCTGATCTTACCCCCATGAGAGCTCCTGGTCAGAGTGTGACACAAGGGAAACTGCGTCAGGCTGACACGGGGTTGGAGCACAGGGCACATTTATGGCTGCTTGCACTTCCATGCACTGGTAAGTAACTCTGTCTTTGTGAAAGGCCAGAGACTCTGCGTGTGGAGGTCATCCCACTGACCCTCCCATCAGGAGGGGGAGGATGGGTTCCCTCCCATTCCTTTCCTAGGAAGCCATCAGGATGTAAGGGGATGGAATGCAACAGTGAAGGTGCTCTCATTGCATACATTGCAAAAATCTTGTTTACTATGAAAGTAAAACAGAACAGTTATGAGAAGTGTTATTCACAGAAAGAGGGTGGAGAATCATCAGAGAACAAACTATCTGAAGCCAAATTTGCATGCACTGCATATTTAATCAGATGAATAGGGGCCCTTATGTGCACATCACTGCATGTTCCAGCACAGCTAAGGAAGTCCATAATGACAAAATGGGACAAGCCTTTAGAAACTGAAAGGACACACAGTTCTTTGAAGTGACTGAGTCTGACACAGTTTCAATGAGTCCCAGAACCTCTGCCAACCTGGGCAAAACCTTTGCACTGTCAGCAGTGATGCCAGGCACAGGTGGCTTAGATGCCTTTCAGGTGACAGTCAACAAAGCATGGAGAGAGGGCTGCCCTGTTACATCTGACAGTAGTAGCTCATGCAGTCAGTAAATTTGTAGAATTTACTGGGAGTGGTGGGAAACAGAGGAAAGAACCTTGTTTTGGAAGAGATCCCAGGTCCTCAAAAATTGGAATAAGCCCTATATGTTTCACAGGTTTGTGACATGAAAATACACAGTCAGAAAGACATTAGTCAGGAATTGCCTGCTTTAGCACTGACACCATTTGTAACACTATCTCAATTAAGACCACAATGCTAAATTTGAATTTGCAAATAGGGGAGTTCATTTTCCTCAAAACTAGGGTGGAACATCATGGTTCACTCTTTCCTGGCATTACAAAATAGCCACTCTTCTCCAAAGTGAGACAGCACCAGCCTGAGGCTCCTGGATCTGTCACAGGGCTGCTCCACACTAATGCAAGGCTGTTCTTTCAAGGACTAAATGGTCTCCTGAGAAGGGAGATGTAGCTGAGATGTGAGAAGTGAGGAAGAAAATAAACGAGATACTCTTCTTCTTGGAGATGATGTCCACATAATCCTTTTCCTGAAGGGATACACCGACACAGAAGAGAGGAATAGTCAGCAAAGTTGGAGGTTTAGCAAACATCTCTACAAATATCAAATCATAATGGGTCCTTCAGTCTTTCACTAACAAAAAGTACATCTCAGTTTTTCTTCTGGCTTTCCTCTGAAACATTTTCAGTGTGTCAGTCTACATTTTTACAGTAGTAATTAGGTTTTAATGCAAGCAAGATGAACCACGCTGATTTTAAAAATCGATAATTTTTTAGTAAGAAGGTTTTTTGTGTGTGGCTAAATGACATGCTTTATAGAAGTCTGAGAATACCATGTCTGTACAGCTACCTTTGGCAACTGGCTTCAATAAAAAATGTCTTTTCTGCTGCACTAATCACTTTTCAGTGATTAGTCATTCACCCTGATGTGTGGCACATGCCACAAAGGACTCAGCATTTTGAGTAACATTTTATGTATTTGAAACTACAAATATTTAGCTGTAGGAATATTGTTATATTTTCAAGAGAAATAAAATTATAGCTCTCAATTATATATGACACTTCTTTTCTCTTTCCTGGGTTCTTCAGTTTCTAGGGTTCAATTCCAGCAGCCAGCTCAGAAATCCATCTCTGCTGCATTTTCCCTTTCTCTCAATTTCTCCCCAACCTTTCTGAAAAAAGCTATAATGGAAAAATAAGAATTTGACTTGGCAAAGCTGCTATATAGACTCATGGAGTCGTTATGTTTGGAAAAGGCCTCTAAGATCACAGAGTCCAATCACTAACCACAGTGTTCACTACTACAGCCTGTCCCCAGGTGCCACACCCACACACCTTTAGAACACTTCCAGGTTCACATGGAATACAAAACAAATAAACTAATACTTTTTGAGCTGCCACAATTTTATGATCCTAACAAGTGAACCAATGATCTGAAAATAGACACTGTATATATGTACACAAAGAATGATTGCTATTCCAGTTTGAAAACCTTACAACTGAGATATTAGATTCTCATCCTGTTTCAATACTGTATTTCAAAACAAATAATATTTTGTTTGAACATCTGTGTAGCTGTTATTCACTCTCTAATCTAAGACCTTCTTATGTCAAATTGAAGAAAACCATTATTGCTTGCACGTAGTTTGTCACAAAGGGAAGGCAGGCAGACTTCAGACGGAGATGTTTTACGATACTAACATATTCTTAGACCTCAACTGTAGCAACATGTTATCTCATCAACTGCTAAGTGAGGAGTTGCTGATGCCATTGCTGTCCCTTCTTTCAGTGTGGCATGCACAGAGACAAAAAAGTTCTCCCTCGTGCAGTGGCAAGGTTTCCATATGCCAGCCGTAGAGTTAGAGACTTTTTTTTAAATCAATGGTTTAAACATTAAATATGCATCCTTTTTTTTATAATGGTCATCAGCGATAAAATGAAAATGTTGATTAAATGACATGTTGCTCAATAAAGATTAAACAAAAGCTATGAGCAATGTCAGAGACAGTTACCAAATGAAGGGAAATTTCAGTCTCATTAAGCTGGTGAAATCATTGAGGTAAACACCACACCTTTTACATTGTGTGCATATTGAACCCTATTTCACCTTTGGTAATGATGGATTTGACAACTTTTAAGACATTAAAGGATAAAATGTGCTTTGCTCCACTAAATTTCACTGGAGTAAATATTCCATTTTAAAAAATATAAACTCATTATCTATGACAACAAAAGTAAGTAACCACCAATTTGCTTTCGTGTATTTGGGTATTTCAGTGTGAAAACACTATCACAGTGTTGTGCTTAGGAAGAAGCAGCTCTTAAATAATTCCAGATTTAAGTTCAACATCTGAAAATAAGCATTACTTATAAACTCAGTGCTCCTAATTACCTTCACTGCAGACGATTTGCAGAGAAAAAATTCACCTTTTTTAAAGTCCAAGTACCACACAAGGGTAAATTTTATACTTTACTGTAGTCCATTTATGTTTCATAAAGGATGTAACAGGTACAAGCTCTGGGTCACAAAGTAGGTGGACATCCAGCCTCATTCAGGAGTGTCCTTGGCTGAAATACTCTCCACACTATTGCTACCAGACCTCACCCATCCAAAATGATCCAAACATTCATCCATGTAACTCATATTCAAAAAGAAAGAAGTTAAGATAGCAAAGCCAATCCTTAAAAATAATTAAAAAAAAAAATTCAGGAGATGACCCATGTAACCTTGATCCTGCACATACCTAATATCGGATATGTGGTCACATGGGACTTTTTCACATCCACTGCAGATATTTCCTACACAGCAAATAGCTGGTTGGTTTTGTTTTGTTTTTTTTTTTTTTTAATCTCTTAATTGGCAACCATAAACCACCATCATATCCAATGTGAGCTTTAGGACTCTGAAATAATCACTCCAGGAACAATCTGAGGAGGAACATAATCCCTGTTTCCAGTGGGAGAGCAGGAACAGGGATTCCTGCTGCTCTGCACTCAGGATTCAGTAAAGACCTATCTTGAAGACACAAAGTATGAAGACAAACACATCCAGGATAAAGGCACTTGAACTACTGGGTCAGAATGGAGTTTCCTCAGTGAACTCATGTTTGCTTTCTAGTGGATAATTCGGAAAAATGTGCATAATGTTACAGTTTTACCCTACTCTGTTATAGAGGCACATCTGTGCTCCTGAGTGGACCACACAAATCCAAAGATGAACAAATCATCTTGGCCAGCATGTTGAGGGGCAAAGACTAAGGCAAAACTTGCCCCAAATGCCTAGTAAATACATATTCCCAACTGGATGTAGGTGAAACTGGATAGAGGGAGCACAACTGAGGTTAGATGTCATACACAATGACTACCACAAGCATCCTATTCTGGAGTGGCTTTATGGTGTCAGGGAGTTTCCTTCAGCAACCTGACAGCTGCAATCCAAGATGTTTCCGTGCTGCCTCTCCTGGGTGCTTTGTATGCTCAAACACGGCTGAATGGGAATTAGAAATGCAGGAGCCAGAAAAACCTCATGATGCAGAAATTGTCTCAACACCAAAATATCTTCAGAAATAAGAACTCTGAGATCTGTTCTTACAATACAAATAATTACATGTTCAAATTCAAAGGCATCCATCCAAAAAGCAGGCAGTCTTTTTGTTTTTTCTGATTTAAGGGAGAAGTTTGAGAACAGAAACTCTAATGGGAGCAGGACAGTGGTGGCAAGAGTTGGATTTAGACCTACCATGAGAGGCTGAGGTGCACTGTACAGCAGAGGACAAGGAGGAGGGGGAAGAGGAGGAGGAGGAGGAGGAGCAGGAGGAGGGATTGCACAATAGTTCTCCATCCTTATGTGTGATGAAATTAGAGAATCCTTTCTAAGAAGTCCTGTGACTTTCTAAGAAGTCACAGGAAGGCATTACTTGTGTTTATTGATATGAGCCACAGCATTTGGTGCTGTGCCGAAGAATATTAGAGAAGGTAGCAAGTCTAGCTAGAAGGACACATATCTGTGTATTAGCTTATAACTCCTTTGCTATGTGCTCCCTTTCAAATTCAGCCTCAAATTTGAGTGAGAGAGTCCCAGGGAAAAAAGAAGCCAGGGTTAACTGCTGTCAGTGTTCCTGACAGTGTTTCCTGAGAAAGGACAAGTTACAGGATGATGAGAAAAAAAAAAATAATTGCTGCCAGAGGACTGACACACACACAATTCATAAATCTTCACTGACATGAGTGATAAAACCATGATCCATACCAAGTTCTTTGCATTTGTTGGGTGCTTGCTTTTCAGCTGCATTTCACATGACTAGAACACAAGGGAAAGAAAGATGGAAAAGCAGGGAAGTGCCTATAAATCCACCCTGGAAAACAGGGCATGTTCACTTTCTAAAACTAAGTTTAAAAACCTGAGAAGCCAATGAGTGCCATCAGCTTCGGAGATATACATCCACATTTTTCAAGTTAAAATTGTCAGATATAGAAATGGGCTTCTGATTGTGTATGTGTTGTAACTCTCCTGCTACAAGAGCTGATTCTGCTGCAAATGACCTCCAGTTTGCACTGCAAACTCTAAATATCAGCCCATGCTAGAGAAATCTTAATGATAAAAGCATCTCTTCTTGCAACTGAGCCACCTGTTGTTCCATGTCCCTGAGTCTGTGTAAGCAACTCCCCACAGAGCCCTCATTTGTCCCTACTCTGACAAGGAGAGCAATTTTTAAACATCTCACCATGTACGTGTAAAAGAACATTACTTTGAAATACTGTTCCTTAAGCCAAAATTTTTCTTTCAAGACCAAACATTACAAAAGAACAATACATCTGCCATATATCCCAGAATGAAACATAGACAATAACCAGATAGCAGACAAAAAAATCTGTAAGAAAATGAAAAATTATGTTGTTGTATAATATTTAAGCAATGTTCAGCTCAAAGTTATCTTTCAAAATAAACAGCAAAAGAAAACAAAATTTTTAACATGGTCATTCAGTCCTTGCCTAAACCTTAAGGAGTCCCAGTAAATTATACAGTAGATAATATACGCCTGGATTTTAAATTACGTAATAACATCAACTGCTGAACAAATATTTTTAATGTTAACTTCATTCATGGTGTTAATCCTAGCACAAATTATACAAACACTGACTCTACAGGTAACACATGGATATGAGCCCAATGAAAAACCTATTATAAAAAGATCATTTTGTACAATGATCAGAATCATAGTCCCAAGTAGTTTATTAATATTTTAAATACACACTATATATATGTATGTATGTAAAGCAGCATTGGGTTTAGACTGAGAAAATAAACTATGTACATGACAGTGGAAGACTCACTTGTTCAATGCTGTGTCCTAAAGTAAAAACAGACCCTTCCTTTTCTTCCACCACTAACGTGATTTCAGTGGGTGATCATGACCTGTGAAATTACCTTCTCTGTTATACAGTCTTCTAGAGAGAACATCACTGTTCTCACAGGACCAGAACAGTTCTAAACATATTCCATTATTTGCTTAACAAAAGAGAGATTAAACCAATCTGGTTTATACCCAAAGTTAGTTAAGATGTATTAAAGACATACCTCCTCCATGGCTCTGACAGAGATACGGGAACCTCCAGACATTTCCTAAGCCCACACAAAACCCTACACACGTCAGCATATACTGTGCCTTGTTGTCCCATTTTGGTCTGGAATCTGCCTCTTCTTTCTCAAGGACCTCAAGTTCAGCATGGGAAGGTATCCTGTCCTCCAGGCCAGGATTGGGCAGCTTCAGCTTTACCATGTTTTAAATTTCCTGCCTGGAAGTGCTGCCAGTGAGGAATAATGAGAAAGGCAGCTTGTCAGAACCCTGCTCAAAAAGAGACCATCTATTTGCTGTCTTCAGCTTTATATACTGAACCTTTGGCACTGGACTTGTAAGTGCAGGCTTGTGGTAAAAAGAAGCGTCAGCAAATCATTCGATTGACCAAGTCAGCTCTGACACTTATTAATGCTTTATCTGCCAAGGTTTTATGGAACAGTCCGTTCATCCAGTAGAATACATTGATTTCAGCTAATGTAATTCAGGAGATAATTTCCCTATAAACCCTAATCGCCTATAAGGATAGGTAACACCCCTTGCCACTCCCCTGTTTAAACTCACTTAAATACAAATATAGCCCTAGCAAATGAGGTATAGTAGGATTCCACTGGCCTCAGACTAAATATAGAGACTTCATATCATTTTTTATCAGGAGGATAAACTGATTATGACTCACCATCACATTCAGTTTCCAACTGTGTATGCCTACAAAATGGTATGTTTCATAATAAATGTTTCTCTGTAATAGATTGTACTCTACTAAACGTTCTGACCAAAAGGATGGAGACTGAAAGGGATTATAAAATATGACCTTTAAAGTCATAAGCATAATCTGCTTACCCCAACACCTCTAATCAGTACAGAACAAGGTCTGAAGAACATAATGTCCTTTTTATAAATGGGCTTGAAATCAAAGGTCCCTTCACCTTTTCAGTGACCCTAGATACAGTGGTCAAAAATAAAAAGAAGACACTGGTTAAGAAATATACAGATACTACTCCTCCCCTCATTATTTCAGCACAGTCATAACAACACTGTTCTCTTTGAACCTTGTTGTTTTCAAAAGATAAGTCACTTGTCCCCGAAGATTATATATAAAACCTAACACTGTATATGTCATAGGAAAAGTTGTCAGCTACCGGCTCATTGCATGCAGTGATACAGGGTGGTCAAAGTAAAGAGCTAGGAGAGATCTTCTAAGCCCAGCCCCGGGAAAAACAGGTGAACACATTGTAGCATCCCTCTGCAATCTTATAATGTTTGCTCAAAGTTGACTCCAAATGCTGTTCAATATCTTTGGATAGAAAACTTGCAAAACAAAATCTTCATCCTTCACGTGGACAACCGTATACAGTAGCCCATATGGACTTTCCCTGGGTCTTGTAATAGGTATTAATATTTCCCTAATGTGACTTGAAATATCTCTCTGTCTGCCTGGTGATAGCACTTGCCTTTTCCATGACTCTGTCAGGTCTGTGGATGTGCTATCTCCTGATTAACCACTGGAGCAGCAACTTTCTTCTCCTTTACTGATTCCAACTAAGGATTTCCTAGCTTGTGGCAGAACTTCCTTTTCTAAGTTGCTGAAAGCTTATGTTCAATTTCACTCTGTTTCTGCTACTCCAGTGCATTGAGCTGCACAGCTCTTCCTGAATGATACTATTACAGCATGTTGCAAGAACATATTATAAGTTTCTTCTGTGTGCAGCCTGCAGGAGGAAATTTCCCATGGGAGAACACCTTTTGCTGTCTTTTTACTCTGTGTAAGTTTTCTATAAACAAAATCTCTGTGATGTTCTTCAAGGATGATTTGAGATTCCTCTCCCTGTCTCCTAGCAATGAGAAATATGAGTTCTATTTCAACCTAGGAGGTGAAAAACTGTAATCTTTCTAATATTGTAAACATTCTAACATTCTTGTACAGAGCAATGAAAAAAAAAACCATCTAAGTTCTGTACCTAAGCACATTATAGCCCAAATCCTCTGATTATGGAGCCATTTTAATAAATCATATTTAGCCTTCTGAAATTATTGTCAAGAATCCTTTGTCAATGTACGGACCACAGCAATAACAGCACTCCCAATCCTTGTGAAAATGTGTCAGGAACATTTAATTACCATGTTACTATTTTTTGTCCTTAGTCATTAGCAGAAGAATGACAAAACATTGTTCCTAAACTGATCCTTCAGGGAACTGCCTTAGCAACCTCCCCTTAGACCACCGTTCCTGCTTTCAAGCGCAGCTTACTATCATAGTTAGATTTTTACCTAGTTCTTTGTTCCCAGAGCCATCACAGAATCATAGAATGCTTTGGAAGGCACACTAAAGGTCATTTAGTTCCAACCTCCCAGCCACTGGCAGGGAGACCTTCCACTGGACCAAGCTGCTCAAAATCACCACCCAGCTTGTGGATGGGTCATCCACAACTACTCTGTACAACCTGTCCCACTGCCTCGCCACCCTTGGGGTGAAGATTTTCTTTCTATTATCTAATCTAAACCTACTCTCTTTTATTTTGAAGCCATTACCACTTGTCTTATCACTGCATGTCCCGTCAAAAGTCCCTTTCTGGCTTCTTTGTAGTCCCTTTAGGTACTGGAAAGTGAGCCAAGGTCTCCCTGGAGCCTGCTCTTCTCCAAGCTGAACAGCCCCAGCCCTCTCAGCGTGTCTTCATAGGAGAGGTGCTCCAGCTCTCTGATCATCTTTGTGGACACCTCTGGACTTGCTCCAACAGGTCCACATCTTCCTTGTGCAGAGTGCCCCAGAGCTGGATGTAGTACTCCAGGTGGTGACTCATGAGTGCAGAGTACAGGGGAGAATCACTTCCCTTGGCCTGCTGGTCACGCTTTTTTTGATGCAGAAGTTGGTTGATTCATCTCCTGGGCTGCAAATGCACATTGTTGGTTCACATCCAGGTTTTTGTCCACCAACATCCCTATGGTCTTTCTCTGCAGGACTGTAGCTCCCAGTCCATTCGTCACCCAGCCTGTATTTTTGTTTGCCCTGATCCAGGTGCAGCACCTTTCATTTGGACTAGTTGAACACCATTATGTTCTCATCTGCCTACTCCTCAAGCTTGTCCAGGTCCCCATGGATGGCATCCTTTCCTTCTGTTGTGTCAACTGCCACACTGTGTTCATGTTATCTCTCCTATTTAGTCCCATTAATACATTTAGTTGTGGTCACGTGGCAATTGGTCTACTGAAAATGTCTCTCTGCTGTTTCATGAGCAAGCAGCTTCTATCAGGATCCAAACATACAGTCCTGATTGCTTTACATTGAGTAAATCCTCTTTTCGAAGAATTTTATCTTGCTCTGGTAATGCAAGGTGCCAGTGGTTGTTAGTTATCTATGAGTTGTTAAATATTTGCAGAAGCAAATACGCTGGTCTGGCATCTAGCTCAAATGTCTTTATCAGTGTAATAACATGGCTAATGACCTTGGAAGGCACTGTGCCTTTTTCTGAGGGACTTACAGCGGCAGTGACACCAGCTCCAATATGATCCACATGTGCTCGGAGGTGCTGTCTATATTGCCACCCTGTGGACTGGAACAGGCAAGCTGGGGCTGCCCTTCCCTAGTCACAATCATTTATTCAACGGAGCCCTTTCCTGAGCTCTGAGATAAACTTCTCCTTCAATAGATGCTAGGCTTATGTTTGGCAGGTTCCACAGCTTTATTAGGCCTAATAAATCTCTGTGAAATTCATTCTTTCATGATACAGGCTTCTATACAAGAAATGCATTGCATACTGCTAATTATAGATGCAGGAGAAAATGGATCTTACATTTAGATTGGATTGCTTGTGTTAAAACATTTCTAATGACACATTTGGTTTTTTGTCTCCTGCCCCCATATTTTTAATGTTCTATTTTTTTAAAAGTTAAAAAGGGATATTATAAAAAAGTAAGCCAACTTGTCTGTAAACAACACACAATTTTACAAAAACCCAATTAAAAGGGAAATATCCCCTTTATAAAAATCCTATATTTTGCTGGAACATACACACCTAGGCATTTGCGGAAGAATGTTGCCATACTCCTTTTCTTAGATGAACATGTCTTTCATCTCACAGGATGATGATGATGTTATGAAAGAGTATGAGACAGAGTGGCAATAAAGAAAAGAAACGGCAGCAGAAAGTAATTTGGGATATAAATCAAGGCCACAGGAAGGATGGAGACACTAATTTCCTTTTTGGGCCAGGTCTGGTCATGGTGTGGTACCACCTGGGCCAAGGGACCCCTGGTTATGGGCAACCCTCAGAATGTCATGGCAGCCTGGCTCCACAGGGATGTTCCCAGCTGGGAGACAAGCTGTCCTTCCCTGCAGCTCAGGTGCAGCCTGACACACTCTACCAAACTGGCTGCTGGGCAGCTGCTCCTGCTGTGACCTCCCTGGGCCAGCACAGGCACCTCTGGGCCAGCACAGCTTATTTCCAGCCCTTCAGGAAGCTATCCCATATGGAGAAGGACTGAAAGGTGGTTGTAATGAGGTAGGAGTTGGTCTCTTCTTCCAGGTAACAAGTGACAGGACACAGAGGAAATGGACTCAAGTTGTGCCAGAGGAGTTTTGGATTAGATATTAGAGAAATTGCTTCCTGGAAAGGGTGGCCAGGCTTTGCAACAGGCTGCCCTGGGAAGTGGTGGAATCACCAGCCTTGGAAGTGCTCAAAAAGTGTGTGGATGTGGCACGTGATGACACGATTTAGTGGTGAATCTGTTTGGGAAAATTATTGGACTCAATGATCATAGAGGTATTTTCCAACCTCAGCGATTCTACGACTCTGTGATTCTAAGGACAGGTTCTTCTCTTCCATGAGAGAGTGGAGGTGGTTGACTGAAGGACCTGGCTGAAGTGCTTGTCTGGAGTGCTTGACTCTCGCCTCCTCCACCATGGAAGGAGTCCCAGCCATCTCCAGGACATGCACTGTGGGTGTCAGGGACCCTGCAGGCACCATCAGAGCTGAGCCAAGCCAGAACTATGGCAACAGCTGGACTTGGTGTGGCAACTGTTCTGTGTACAGTTTCCACCTTTGGAACTTGTAGTATTTCATCATACTGTAAAGGAGGATTTGAACAGAAAACAGGTATTTAGGCAGCTTGTCTTATTTTAGGNAGTTAAAAAGGGATATTATAAAAAAGTAAGCCAACTTGTCTGTAAACAACACACAATTTTACAAAAACCCAATTAAAAGGGAAATATCCCCTTTATAAAAATCCTATATTTTGCTGGAACATACACACCTAGGCATTTGCGGAAGAATGTTGCCATACTCCTTTTCTTAGATGAACATGTCTTTCATCTCACAGGATGATGATGATGTTATGAAAGAGTATGAGACAGAGTGGCAATAAAGAAAAGAAACGGCAGCAGAAAGTAATTTGGGATATAAATCAAGGCCACAGGAAGGATGGAGACACTAATTTCCTTTTGTGGGCCAGGTCTGGTCATGGTGTGGTACCACCTGGGCCAAGGGACCCCTGGCTATGGGCAGCCCTCAGAATGTCATGGCAGCCTGGCTCCACAGGGATGTTCCCAGCTGGGAGACAAGCTGTCCTTCCCTGCAGCTCAGGTGCAGCCTGACACACTCTACCAAACTGGCTGCTGGGCAGCTGCTCCTGCTGTGACCTCCCTGGGCCAGCACAGGCACCTCTGGGCCAGCACAGCTTATTTCCAGCCCTTCAGGAAGCTATCCCATATGGAGAAGGACTGAAAGGTGGTTGTAATGAGGTAGGAGTTGGTCTCTTCTTCCAGGTAACAAGTGACAGGACACAGAGGAAATGGACTCAAGTTGTGCCAGAGGAGTTTTGGATTAGATATTAGAGAAATTGCTTCCTGGAAAGGGTGGCCAGGCTTTGCAACAGGCTGCCCTGGGAAGTGGTGGAATCACCAGCCTTGGAAGTGCTCAAAAAGTGTGTGGATGTGGCACGTGATGACACGATTTAGTGGTGAATCTGTTTGGGAAAATTATTGGACTCAATGATCATAGAGGTATTTTCCAACCTCAGCGATTCTACGACTCTGTGATTCTAAGGACAGGTTCTTCTCTTCCATGAGAGAGTGGAGGTGGTTGACTGAAGGACCTGGCTGAAGTGCTTGTCTGGAGTGCTTGACTCTCGCCTCCTCCACCATGGAAGGAGTCCCAGCCATCTCCAGGACATGCACTGTGGGTGTCAGGGACCCTGCAGGCACCATCAGAGCTGAGCCAAGCCAGAACTATGGCAACAGCTGGACTTGGTGTGGCAACTGTTCTGTGTACAGTTTCCACCTTTGGAACTTGTAGTATTTCATCATACTGTAAAGGAGGATTTGAACAGAAAACAGGTATTTAGGCAGCTTGTCTTATTTTAGGTGTAAGTCCATCTGCTGACAAGGACAAAATCAGAACAGCTGACAGCTGACAGAATTACCAGGATTTTGAAACATTCTGATCACCAGATTTAGCAGTAAAAGTAAATTCAACAAAAGACTGGTGCTAAAAACTGAAGTTTGAAGCCTTGGGTCCTAAAAGATTCAGCAGATTCCTTGTGCAATAGCTTTCAGATCAACTTGCTCTGCACAGTTTCATAATAGTGTATCAATTGTTCCTGTTTATTGTCACAATAAAACATTTGAGATAATTTAAAAGCAAACAAATCTTCTACAGCTATGTAAAGTTATGTGCAGCTATGCTCCTTGAGGAGCAAGGAGTTGGAACTTATGATCCTTCTGGGTTCCTTCCAGTTCAAGATATTCTATGATTATATGATTTTTCTACCTCCATCACAGGCTGGAGGAGACTGCCTCAGGGGAAGTTTTTTCTACCCAGATCCTGTGAAGGAGAGGACCAATATGAAGAAGAAGGACAGGGCTATTCTTTTGAAAAAACAATTACTTTCATATAAAGCCATTGAGAAAAACAGAGGCCACTGGCAATACACATTGTTTGCAACTAGGTTTCATGTTGCAGTCAATAGTTTCAGGCACGAAATGCAATATGATCCTTTCACTATGATTCTGTCATGCCTGGTATGACATAGGACAAGTCTGTAACTCTCCAGATATTTTCATTGTTCCTTGCAGTATATCACTCTATTAGGATTTACTACATTATTTTCTGACCCTTTTTAGTACTGCAGCAGATACTGGAGTGAAATCCCTTACTCTAGTAATTCTATAGCAATATCTTACCAGCTTTAATCCCATTTTCTTTCCAGTCAGCTTCTACTTAGTAGTCAAAGCATCGTATACAGCAATACAGTTACTCTCGTTTGTATAATGAGCCTAAAGTGGGAAAGGATGGAAATGTAAAGGTGGTGGAGAAGGAGAAGGAGAAGGAGAAGGAGAAGGAGAAGGAGAAGGAGAAGGAGAAGNTTGGAACTCTGTCCCAGACTACTGGGAACACAACAGAGGTAGGATGTCACACACAGCACCTTCCACATGCATCCCATTCTGGAGTAGTTTTATGGTGTCAAGAAGTTTCCTTCAGCAATCTGACATGCCAATAAACTTTCAGTTTATGTTTATTGTGGAAGTGGCAGTGCCCCTAGCCACAGAAAATTTAAAGGGAAGAAGCTATGAACAGCATGTCTGGTGTAGTTCATCCAGAACTGAGCTGACACTGAGCCTATGTGGCCTCTTTCTCCTTTTTACCTCCCAGAAAGAGACACAATCTTTATGTTTGTCTATACTGGTAGTTTCCCTAATATTTACTTCAGTTTATATACAAATATTTTAACTGAAGTAATGTCAGCTCCAGCAGCAGCATGCTTTGTTGTTTTGTTCTTCTTTTTGACATCAGGGAAATAGATGTGCTGTCTTTAATATTTCACTAGATACAGTGTAAGAATGGAGATGCGCTCCAGTAGAGCTCATGGGAACAGAGGATGCGGCTGTCGGCTGGAAGAGCCATCAGCCACAAGGGGGAAGCAGCATCCAGGGACACAAACACCAACCACAGCAGCTGAGGATCTTGTTCTGATTGCGGTAAATTTAGAGGTGAGGTATCCCAGAAATATAAACCTGTTAGGAACACAGGAGTGAAGAGGCATTTTTTCAGCAGCTGGACAGCCCAGGTGATCTCAGCACAGGGCTGTTGGGATGTGTGACTGTGAACAGCTGCCACCACTGCTCTCACAATTCACCAGCTCTCTTCAAACTCTTCCATCCACAAACTCCTTGTTTCCAGAAGCACATTTACTTTCAGTTTACTTCAGTTTACTTTCAATTTTTGTTGCAGCAATCACTCAGCTGTTTTGCTGTGAAGTGGCCATTGCCTCATTGCTGAGCTATGCTAAATTTCAGTGAGTTACTTCTTAGCAGGTCCATCTGCTGTCTCAGATACGCAGTGACCAGGGAAAGCACCTGGACCAGGCAGTAAATTAATGACCAATAAACGTGGGCCCTGGCATCCACACCAGCAAAGCCTTCATATCCAGCTGCACCACAACGGCAACTATAAACTTGCCTTTCATCCTTTTTTCACAGCAATAACTCAAATTCCTTTGATTTCACCACAGTAACTGGAGTGTTGACCACTGTTGACCACTGTTTCTGCCTTGTATCCTCCACAGAGGAACATTCAGTTTTCTCATCCTCACACAGAAGTGCTCAAACCTGTGCTTTATAGAGCCAGAGGATGGTGAAGGATTGTGTCAAATACAAGCAGATCGAGGATCTTTTATTACAGGAACAAGGATTTCCAGAGTGTCTGAACACTGTCTGACAGCAGCTGGATTGCAGTTCTTCACAAAGAGCAGGAAGATGAAGGAAATGAAAAGCAGCTGACATGCAGAACGAGACATCTGAGGGATTCTGGAGGAAGCCAGAATACCCTACACAACATTCTGTCAAAGGAATGTCCCCAGTCTTTCAGAGAGATGGTCACCTTTAACCCCACATCTTTAGTTAATGCTCTGCACTTACCTGCTTAACAGTGTTCTTTCCTAAGAAAAAANACAGGTATTTAGGCAGCTTGTCTTATTTTAGGTGTAAGTCCATCTGCTGACAAGGACAAAATCAGAACAGCTGACAGCTGACAGAATTACCAGGATTTTGAAACATTCTGATCACCAGATTTAGCAGTAAAAGTAAATTCAACAAAAGACTGGTGCTAAAAACTGAAGTTTGAAGCCTTGGGTCCTAAAAGATTCAGCAGATTCCTTGTGCAATAGCTTTCAGATCAACTTGCTCTGCACAGTTTCATAATAGTGTATCAATTGTTCCTGTTTATTGTCACAATAAAACATTTGAGATAATTTAAAAGCAAACAAATCTTCTACAGCTATGTAAAGTTATGTGCAGCTATGCTCCTTGAGGAGCAAGGAGTTGGAACTTATGATCCTTCTGGGTTCCTTCCAGTTCAAGATATTCTATGATTATATGATTTTTCTACCTCCATCACAGGCTGGAGGAGACTGCCTCAGGGGAAGTTTTTTCTACCCAGATCCTGTGAAGGAGAGGACCAATATGAAGAAGAAGGACAGGGCTATTCTTTTGAAAAAACAATTACTTTCATATAAAGCCATTGAGAAAAACAGAGGCCACTGGCAATACACATTGTTTGCAACTAGGTTTCATGTTGCAGTCAATAGTTTCAGGCACGAAATGCAATATGATCCTTTCACTATGATTCTGTCATGCCTGGTATGACATAGGACAAGTCTGTAACTCTCCAGATATTTTCATTGTTCCTTGCAGTATATCACTCTATTAGGATTTACTACATTATTTTCTGACCCTTTTTAGTACTGCAGCAGATACTGGAGTGAAATCCCTTACTCTAGTAATTCTATAGCAATATCTTACCAGCTTTAATCCCATTTTCTTTCCAGTCAGCTTCTACTTAGTAGTCAAAGCATCGTATACAGCAATACAGTTACTCTCGTTTGTATAATGAGCCTAAAGTGGGAAAGGATGGAAATGTAAAGGTGGTGGAGAAGGAGAAGGAGAAGGAGAAGGAGAAGGAGAAGGAGAAGGAGAAGGAGAAGGAGAAGGAGAAGGAGAAGGAGAAGAATAACAAGAACAACAAGAAGTTATTAAATGAAATAGTGTCTATGACAGCCCATCCTTTAAAATAGGTGGATAAAACACAAAATCCTTTTACAAGCTGCCAATGGGTAACATCCTTGAGCAGATGTGCGAAAAAAGGGGCTCCAGGCTCAAGAGTGGACTCAAAATCTCCAGCCTAGGGGACGATAATGACCATCTTAGAAAGGGAGATACACAGGCAAAATATTTAAGATTTGCTTAGTTTTAGGGGTAATAAACAATCACAGGTGGTCATGCGGTTTACCTTGCCAATAAATGATCTGTAGATTTTTAACTTGATCTAAGTTTTATGCTCCATTGTCCTCAAACTCTACCTGATAAGTAACCAAAAGGCACAGCTCTCACAGCTCCTCAGCTGGCATGATTGGATTTCCTATGTGAGTGCTTGAAAGCTGCTGCCACCAGCCCACAGCAGTTCAAGCAGGGATACCTAAAGACTATGGAGATGTTCAATAAACTTCGGAGCCTAAATTTTTTCTCATGAGATTGTAAACTTCTACAGATTGGAGAGAAGTTCCAACTTGTGCCAACAAGTATCACTGCAAGGGAGAAATAAGACAGCACTGAGCTGTTGTTGGAACTCTGTCCCAGACTACTGGGAACACAACAGAGGTAGGATGTCACACACAGCACCTTCCACATGCATCCCATTCTGGAGTAGTTTTATGGTGTCAAGAAGTTTCCTTCAGCAATCTGACATGCCAATAAACTTTCAGTTTATGTTTATTGTGGAAGTGGCAGTGCCCCTAGCCACAGAAAATTTAAAGGGAAGAAGCTATGAACAGCATGTCTGGTGTAGTTCATCCAGAACTGAGCTGACACTGAGCCTATGTGGCCTCTTTCTCCTTTTTACCTCCCAGAAAGAGACACAATCTTTATGTTTGTCTATACTGGTAGTTTCCCTAATATTTACTTCAGTTTATATACAAATATTTTAACTGAAGTAATGTCAGCTCCAGCAGCAGCATGCTTTGTTGTTTTGTTCTTCTTTTTGACATCAGGGAAATAGATGTGCTGTCTTTAATATTTCACTAGATACAGTGTAAGAATGGAGATGCGCTCCAGTAGAGCTCATGGGAACAGAGGATGCGGCTGTCGGCTGGAAGAGCCATCAGCCACAAGGGGGAAGCAGCATCCAGGGACACAAACACCAACCACAGCAGCTGAGGATCTTGTTCTGATTGCGGTAAATTTAGAGGTGAGGTATCCCAGAAATATAAACCTGTTAGGAACACAGGAGTGAAGAGGCATTTTTTCAGCAGCTGGACAGCCCAGGTGATCTCAGCACAGGGCTGTTGGGATGTGTGACTGTGAACAGCTGCCACCACTGCTCTCACAATTCACCAGCTCTCTTCAAACTCTTCCATCCACAAACTCCTTGTTTCCAGAAGCACATTTACTTTCAGTTTACTTCAGTTTACTTTCAATTTTTGTTGCAGCAATCACTCAGCTGTTTTGCTGTGAAGTGGCCATTGCCTCATTGCTGAGCTATGCTAAATTTCAGTGAGTTACTTCTTAGCAGGTCCATCTGCTGTCTCAGATACGCAGTGACCAGGGAAAGCACCTGGACCAGGCAGTAAATTAATGACCAATAAACGTGGGCCCTGGCATCCACACCAGCAAAGCCTTCATATCCAGCTGCACCACAACGGCAACTATAAACTTGCCTTTCATCCTTTTTTCACAGCAATAACTCAAATTCCTTTGATTTCACCACAGTAACTGGAGTGTTGACCACTGTTGACCACTGTTTCTGCCTTGTATCCTCCACAGAGGAACATTCAGTTTTCTCATCCTCACACAGAAGTGCTCAAACCTGTGCTTTATAGAGCCAGAGGATGGTGAAGGATTGTGTCAAATACAAGCAGATCGAGGATCTTTTATTACAGGAACAAGGATTTCCAGAGTGTCTGAACACTGTCTGACAGCAGCTGGATTGCAGTTCTTCACAAAGAGCAGGAAGATGAAGGAAATGAAAAGCAGCTGACATGCAGAACGAGACATCTGAGGGATTCTGGAGGAAGCCAGAATACCCTACACAACATTCTGTCAAAGGAATGTCCCCAGTCTTTCAGAGAGATGGTCACCTTTAACCCTACATCTTTAGTTAATGCTCTGCACTTACCTGCTTAACAGTGTTCTTTCCTAAGAAAAAAACTTTATAACATATTCTTTTCTCAGCACCAAGACCAAAACTTTTTACATGCCAATTAAAAAAATTTGCAATTTGGAAAATCTGAATAAAGTAGCAAATTCCAACTCTCCCACCCATTTTGCCCAAGTTACAAAACAGTGCAGAAATATGTAAAGGTTTTTATTAATTGTTACTGTTTAATAGCTGAGTGACAGTTTTATAATAAAAATAAGTTCATTAAATACTTTGAAAACAAATTATGCTTGCATTCTACATATGTATATGGGCAGTTCCATACAATTAACCAATTCAGAACAAGTGCTGGGCAAGATAAAACTTACATTAGAATTTTCAGCATAACAACCTACAAAGGGAGAACATTTCAAAAATACATTGTGTATCCACAAACATGAGTTTTGGAAGAAACTAACGGGACCAGTGATTCTAAATCAGTTATACACTTTTAAGAAGCCCTCTGAAATCACCCTTTTGTCTTGATACAATGATCTTCAAAGCGTCCATGAACAACAGTTCAACTTGTTGTACAAATAAATGACACTTCTAAAAAAGAGAAAGTGAATACCAAACCTTTACTGCATTGCATCCAACCCTGTACATTCAAGTGTGTAAGGCCTAAATGTACATGCTCATACTGAAAAAACAGTATTTTACACTTGATTGCATTTTCTTTAAATTTGAGTGATATGAGTAACAAACTACGAGGAAATGAAAAAGCATAAAACCTTTATCTTTTAAGATAANTAACAAGAACAACAAGAAGTTATTAAATGAAATAGTGTCTATGACAGCCCATCCTTTAAAATAGGTGGATAAAACACAAAATCCTTTTACAAGCTGCCAATGGGTAACATCCTTGAGCAGATGTGCGAAAAAAGGGGCTCCAGGCTCAAGAGTGGACTCAAAATCTCCAGCCTAGGGGACGATAATGACCATCTTAGAAAGGGAGATACACAGGCAAAATATTTAAGATTTGCTTAGTTTTAGGGGTAATAAACAATCACAGGTGGTCATGCGGTTTACCTTGCCAATAAATGATCTGTAGATTTTTAACTTGATCTAAGTTTTATGCTCCATTGTCCTCAAACTCTACCTGATAAGTAACCAAAAGGCACAGCTCTCACAGCTCCTCAGCTGGCATGATTGGATTTCCTATGTGAGTGCTTGAAAGCTGCTGCCACCAGCCCACAGCAGTTCAAGCAGGGATACCTAAAGACTATGGAGATGTTCAATAAACTTCGGAGCCTAAATTTTTTCTCATGAGATTGTAAACTTCTACAGATTGGAGAGAAGTTCCAACTTGTGCCAACAAGTATCACTGCAAGGGAGAAATAAGACAGCACTGAGCTGTTGTTGGAACTCTGTCCCAGACTACTGGGAACACAACAGAGGTAGGATGTCACACACAGCACCTTCCACATGCATCCCATTCTGGAGTAGTTTTATGGTGTCAAGAAGTTTCCTTCAGCAATCTGACATGCCAATAAACTTTCAGTTTATGTTTATTGTGGAAGTGGCAGTGCCCCTAGCCACAGAAAATTTAAAGGGAAGAAGCTATGAACAGCATGTCTGGTGTAGTTCATCCAGAACTGAGCTGACACTGAGCCTATGTGGCCTCTTTCTCCTTTTTACCTCCCAGAAAGAGACACAATCTTTATGTTTGTCTATACTGGTAGTTTCCCTAATATTTACTTCAGTTTATATACAAATATTTTAACTGAAGTAATGTCAGCTCCAGCAGCAGCATGCTTTGTTGTTTTGTTCTTCTTTTTGACATCAGGGAAATAGATGTGCTGTCTTTAATATTTCACTAGATACAGTGTAAGAATGGAGATGCGCTCCAGTAGAGCTCATGGGAACAGAGGATGCGGCTGTCGGCTGGAAGAGCCATCAGCCACAAGGGGGAAGCAGCATCCAGGGACACAAACACCAACCACAGCAGCTGAGGATCTTGTTCTGATTGCGGTAAATTTAGAGGTGAGGTATCCCAGAAATATAAACCTGTTAGGAACACAGGAGTGAAGAGGCATTTTTTCAGCAGCTGGACAGCCCAGGTGATCTCAGCACAGGGCTGTTGGGATGTGTGACTGTGAACAGCTGCCACCACTGCTCTCACAATTCACCAGCTCTCTTCAAACTCTTCCATCCACAAACTCCTTGTTTCCAGAAGCACATTTACTTTCAGTTTACTTCAGTTTACTTTCAATTTTTGTTGCAGCAATCACTCAGCTGTTTTGCTGTGAAGTGGCCATTGCCTCATTGCTGAGCTATGCTAAATTTCAGTGAGTTACTTCTTAGCAGGTCCATCTGCTGTCTCAGATACGCAGTGACCAGGGAAAGCACCTGGACCAGGCAGTAAATTAATGACCAATAAACGTGGGCCCTGGCATCCACACCAGCAAAGCCTTCATATCCAGCTGCACCACAACGGCAACTATAAACTTGCCTTTCATCCTTTTTTCACAGCAATAACTCAAATTCCTTTGATTTCACCACAGTAACTGGAGTGTTGACCACTGTTGACCACTGTTTCTGCCTTGTATCCTCCACAGAGGAACATTCAGTTTTCTCATCCTCACACAGAAGTGCTCAAACCTGTGCTTTATAGAGCCAGAGGATGGTGAAGGATTGTGTCAAATACAAGCAGATCGAGGATCTTTTATTACAGGAACAAGGATTTCCAGAGTGTCTGAACACTGTCTGACAGCAGCTGGATTGCAGTTCTTCACAAAGAGCAGGAAGATGAAGGAAATGAAAAGCAGCTGACATGCAGAACGAGACATCTGAGGGATTCTGGAGGAAGCCAGAATACCCTACACAACATTCTGTCAAAGGAATGTCCCCAGTCTTTCAGAGAGATGGTCACCTTTAACCCCACATCTTTAGTTAATGCTCTGCACTTACCTGCTTAACAGTGTTCTTTCCTAAGAAAAAAACTTTATAACATATTCTTTTCTCAGCACCAAGACCAAAACTTTTTACATGCCAATTAAAAAAATTTGCAATTTGGAAAATCTGAATAAAGTAGCAAATTCCAACTCTCCCACCCATTTTGCCCAAGTTACAAAACAGTGCAGAAATATGTAAAGGTTTTTATTAATTGTTACTGTTTAATAGCTGAGTGACAGTTTTATAATAAAAATAAGTTCATTAAATACTTTGAAAACAAATTATGCTTGCATTCTACATATGTATATGGGCAGTTCCATACAATTAACCAATTCAGAACAAGTGCTGGGCAAGATAAAACTTACATTAGAATTTTCAGCATAACAACCTACAAAGGGAGAACATTTCAAAAATACATTGTGTATCCACAAACATGAGTTTTGGAAGAAACTAACGGGACCAGTGATTCTAAATCAGTTATACACTTTTAAGAAGCCCTCTGAAATCACCCTTTTGTCTTGATACAATGATCTTCAAAGCGTCCATGAACAACAGTTCAACTTGTTGTACAAATAAATGACACTTCTAAAAAAGAGAAAGTGAATACCAAACCTTTACTGCATTGCATCCAACCCTGTACATTCAAGTGTGTAAGGCCTAAATGTACATGCTCATACTGAAAAAACAGTATTTTACACTTGATTGCATTTTCTTTAAATTTGAGTGATATGAGTAACAAACTACGAGGAAATGAAAAAGCATAAAACCTTTATCTTTTAAGATAAATTCAAGGCATGAATCTCAAATACACTGGCACTGATTCACTGTCTGCTCTTAGTCAGCTGAGCAGCTTAACTGCCTGCAGGAACGCGTGAAGCGTGCCACAGCTGGACAGTCACTTTTCACATCCTGAAGGAATTACACACGGGCTGTTATTCAAACTAATTTGTTCTCCTGGGCAATTAGACTGCGTGCCTATGTCCAGCTGCAGCAGCTTGGCTCAGGGTGTCACACATGATTAGCAACTCAATTGTGTTCTCATCTCCCAACTTGCATATGCTTGGCACCCAGACAAGCTGTGGCCCTTCTGGTGTTTGTGGTCTCTCTTTTTTCCTCCAAGTTTGTCTACTAAAACTTTATTTTTAAAAAATCAGTATTAAAAAAGGATTAATAAGTCAACACAACAGTTTAATTAGCACTACCAAGGTGAGCAAAACCCCAACTGGAAAACTGAGTAGCTGGGAAACATCTATTCTGCTCAGGAATTTTGCTTCATATTAGATATTTCTACTTAGTAACTGGATTAAGTTGTGCACATTGTTTCAAAAGATTTATCTGCTGTCTTCTGTGCTCAGACTAATATCAAACCAGGAGAAAATAGCAAGAGAAAAACCCACATCTGCAGGAAGATGGGCATTCACTTAACTTGGATTGCTTCCAAGCCACGGTTCTACATGATTGCCTAGTGCAAACACATTTGTCAAGTCTAGCCTTCACTAAATAATAAACTGCTAATTAATGAACTGACAACCTACCAGCACTAATCAAAGTCACATAACAGAGAAGACTAGATGTTATAAATGAAAGGGTAAACACTGCCCCTTTGAGGTCTAAGGCTGGATTAGAAAGGGGGAAGAAGAAAGTGGTTATTATTTTACATGGCATGTTTAAAAAAACGTGGTTCCTGCTGCTAAAAGGACCCAAAGTATACTCAAAGTGCTAAGGAATTGAAATGCACTGGGTTTTAAAAATTTGCTTGTTGTTGGATGTTTTAATCTCGATCTGTTTATCTTCCTGTATTATTTCACTGTACTTATTATTGTATTTTTACCAAATCTATTTTATTTTACTAGCTAAATTAAAAAGCCCCCTTTCTTAGAAGTTTGCAAAGCTTGTGTATCTGTAGGCTTTCATGGTCATGCGTATGTAAAGTGGGGAACCACAAGCACAAAATTTCAGAGCGGCACAAAAGAGTATGTACTTCAGCTCTGGGAGAAGGGAGACAGGTGGAGAGGAGCAGTGGCTACCAGTGCAGGCTGCATTTAGGTTCCCATCTGCAAATAACAAACAGGACCTGCCCAAGGAGCAGAGCCAGGTGCAATGGCAAAGAGGTTCCTGCAAGCAACCCAGGAGGCAGCCACTGCCCTGAGAGGCAGAAGCAGCAGCATGGGGACATCCATAATGGTGGCACATTGCTGGGTTACAACTAAAACCTTGACTGAGAAAAAAACAAGTATTCTTAAGGTATCTCCAATATATGAAAATATAACTTCCAGTTTATACAGTCCCTAGAATTTGATAATGGATCCCAAGTGCCAATGAGACATCAGTCTGTTTCTTTATGTGTTACTTGAATTAGCATCTTTTGGATTCATAAAGCACTATTTGTATATTAAGCTGGCAGACAATGCAAGATTGACTAATCTGAAACAAGATCAACCTCTTCCCCCCCTCAGAATACTAACACATACATTCACGTATATATATTTTTATATAGTTGTACGTACAGACACATAAGATTTATGTGTCAAGCAGCTGGCTCCAACGCCATCTCTCCCAAACATCTGCCTCAAAATGAGTCTTGCTTAAACAAATTTTTAAAAAATAATAGTAATAAAAAAAGACAGCGTTGAGACACGATATAAAATGCCAGGGACAAGGAGCACAATGTGCTACAAACAGCCATTCTCTGTTGCTGGAGTGTGACCATCAACGAGGCAAATCCCTCTAAAGTGAGTTCTGTTTTGCTGCTTCTGATACCTGGGGAGTTGACATATCTCTATACTGCAACACAGACACACTCACAGAGTTTAGAGCATGCACAGCTCACCAGAGCATCTACTGTTAGTGAGAGGAAAGGCACCAGCACTGCACATCCCATGCAAATACAAGTGCAAGGAGGAGGAGAGACAGCAACACAGCAGAAGAATTTAACAGCTCCAGACTACAACTGTGATTGTCCCTACCATGCACGGTGGATCACACAGAATCCCACTGCTTCCCCTACTTAGTGTTTTCCCAACATGGCCTTTTCTACCCTCTTGAATTTCTGCAGTTCAACAGCTAGTTCCCAGTATCTCAGATACAGCCACATAAGCTTTCCATTTTGACTTCTGGTTCTGTTCAGCACATTGGCACAGTAGTTATCATGTTTGAAAATATCTTTTAAGCCACTCTCCATATGTAAAGCCATAGCAACAGGATGAGTTGCTGCTTTAACTAGCAGATTTTTCTCTATTTCTAGTCTCTGACTTCTGGGTACAACAAGACTGCAGTAGATTTCCTGTCTTTCCTTCAGTCCCTCTTCAAATTCTTTTAGTAAAACATTGGCTCTCTGTTGCCACTCTTCCTCCTTTGCCAGGCAACTCTGGTACAAGGTACCTTCTGCTCCAGACTGCAAAAGGACTTGTTTTTCTCGCTCCAGCTTCTCCTGCTCCTGTTCTAGGAGCTTCCTCTCCTCTACTAGTTTGCGGCTCTGGGACACGAGGGCTTCACGGTAACTCAGGGTCCTGTTGCGTTCCTTTTCCAGCTCCACCTCCAGATGAGCAACAGCGCGACGATTCTCCGTGATTATATCCCGGTATTTGCCCTCCAGGTCTTTTTGTAAAGTTGACTCTTTTCTGTAGTACTCTTGTTTTTCTTTTTCTATTTCTTTCTGACATTCTCTGGTCCAGATCCAACCTATCACACATAAACGAGACTTCAGATGCAAGTACAACACGTAACAATGAGGGGCATGATTAATTAGCTATGCCTGAAATGAAGCCACTAAGTGGTAAAAAGCTTTCTTTCCTGCCCTCCCCAGGGCACTTCCATATACTCACCTCTAAATACATGTCCCTACAAAATCTATTTCTGTCATCTCTAATTCACAGTGAGTCACTTTAAATTATCATGCTTTCTTTGAAATGAAATACTCCTATTCTTTTATTGTCTATACTAACACTACTTAGATTAGAGAAGGAAATAAAGGAAAATAAAGCCAAGGAGAAGCAAACTGGAGGTTTCCGATGCGGATACTGCATGGAGAACTTTCTAGGCCCAGTAAATAAATACATCAGCAACATCTGGCCTTGTTACCTCTGGGCTCTCCCGCACATCCTGTGTCCATCTGTTTCGAGAGAGCTTTGCATATTGGAGCTTATTAAATATGGATTCAACTCCGTGTACGAAAAGTGGTCTTTGCCTTAGCGATACCAACAGCGCTGGTTGTTTACAGGGCTATATGCAAGAAGGCCTGGGGCGGTCCCCAGGCGGGGCACGGCGCTGTCACCGCACCGCTCCAGGAGCCCCCTCGGGCCGGGGCCCAGCGCTACTCACGGAAGGCGGCCAGGCCCAGCATGGGGACCAGCAGGGCGTAATTCCACCGGCTGCCGTCATCGCCGGGAGCGCGCCGATTGGGCAGGATGTTCCAGTTGGGAGGCTCATTTAAGTTATTCATGAAGGCACCTGCGAGGAACAGAGGGGAGACGCGGCCTCAGCACCGCGCAGAGGGGCCGGGCGGCCGCCGCTGCCACCTTCTCCTCCCGCCGAGGGGCCGGGAGCTCTGCCCGAGCCCCTCGGAAGGCGGCCCCGACACTTGGGAGCTTGGCCTGAGCGGCAGCCCCCGC
>VXAX01001927.1:316779-332748 GCA_013399835.1 Leptocoma aspasia
CCCCCCCCCCCCCCCCCCAAGTTTGCGGTGCGTGATGGCGGCGGCGGCGGCTGCGCGGGGGCTGGCGAAGCGCTGGCTGCGACCGGCCGCGGCTTCCCGGGCGGTGAGTCCCTGTGCCTGTTCTTGTCCCTGTCCTTTCTTCCACCCTTGTTCCTGTCCATGCCCTTGTCCATGTCCTCGCCCCTGCCCCTGCCCTTGCCCTTGTTCCTGCCCTGCTTTCCCGCCGGCGGCGGCCCGGCTCCGCTGTCTCCTCCGTGACCTTGAGCCGCCCGGTGATCTCCCCAGCCCCGGCAGGTTCGGTTCCCCCGGTGCTCTTTTGGAGTGGCACCGACCTCGCAGTTGGTGTCCCGGGGGCAGGTTCCTGGGAGTAGGTGGCTGTGGGCATGGCTGGGCCGCGCCTCCCGGCTCGGGAAGAGAGCGCCGTAGCCTGAGGCCCTGAGCAGGGTTTTGAGGGAGGCAGCGGGAACGGGATGTGCAGGGGAAAGGCCCTGGAGGAGCCTGGCAGGTGCGGCCCGAACACCGGGACAGAGAGCGCGCCGCAGACGCGTTCTGTATTAGGAATAGTGTGCGCAGGAAGAGCCGGGAAGTGATTGTGCTCCTGTACTCGGCCCTGCTGGGGCCACACCTCGAGTGCTGCGTTCGGGTCTGGGCTTCTCAGTTCACGGAGGATATTGGGGTGCTGGAGCGAGTCTGGAGAAGGGCAACGAAGCTGGTGAAGGGTCTGAGCACGAGTCCTGTGAGGAGCAGCTTAGGGAGCTGGGGTTGTTAAGCCTGGAGGAAGGGAAGTTTCGGGGAGAGTTTATCACTACAAGTGCCTGAGGAGAGGAAATGGCCTTAAGCTGCACCGGGGGATGTTCAGGTTGGACGTCAGGAAGAATTTTTTCACAGCAAGGGTGATTAGACATTGGAATGGGCTGCCCAGGGAGGTGGTGGAGTTACCGTTCTTGGAAGTGTTTAAGGAAAGGCTGGATGTGACACTTAGTGCCGTGGTCTAGTTGACACAGTCATGTGTGATCATTGGTTGGACTCGGTGGTCTCAGAGGCCTTTTCCAGCCTAATGCATTCTGTGATTCTGGACTTGCGAGGGAAGCTAATGTATATCTGAATCGCTTAAACCTGGCTGGTGATTGTGCCCCAAAAGGGCTGCTGAGGAGTCTGGCAGGTTTGTGTAAGGGGGCTGTAAGTCGTGCGTGAAGGCTTGTTCTTCTCCGTGGTGAGGTGGGAGTTTGCAGTTTCTTCCCACTGTTCTCATCCTGCAAGCCCATAACGAGCTTGGGATTACAAAAGTGGGCTGTAATTGTACTTGTGTTACAAAGCAAGTGCAGAAGAGACAACTGCAGAGAGAGAGAAAGGTTTAAAAAGTGTCTCCATATTTTAGATAGCAGTGAGCTGGCCCTGATTTAACCTTTAGTTTCAAAAGGGCCAGGATCTTCCTGGTGGCATAACAGTTCAGGATTACTGCAGTCAGTGTTTCCTTCAGACTTAATGTGGCATCTTTTTCTGCTTTGTGGACTTTTGTTGAAGCTCAGAGCCTGGTGACACGGCAGTATGGAACAGGGAGAGAGTAGCTGCCTGGAAGACAGTACTGGTGGAACTTCGTATGAATAGGTTTTAGGAACTGGTCTCGTTCCAAGATGACTGGAGAAACCAGAGATAGCAAGTGTAATGATGCAGTAGATTTGCTGTTATGCAAGAAGACAATTTGAGGAAACTGTTATGAGAAAGGATAAAACTAGGTTGAGGGAAGTGTACTGGAGTTCACTTCAGAGATGGGGAAGAGGTGGACATTTTGGGAGGGAAGAGCTGCTTGTTAGCATTTTGTAGAGTGGTGGGACCGTGAATGTAAGAGCTGCAGATATCACTCCAGTGCATTTTAGGTTATATTTCAAATAGGGAAGTGCTGGTGTCACTGGACAGGTCACTGATGTGGCTTTGTGTTGCTGTTCTCAGCAATCATACATGCTGAGTTAGGCTTATTTTTTGAACTGTGTAAAGAAGGAATACCAGGTTCCAGTACATTGGAGAGGTGGAGACTAATATTCTGGCTGTTTTAGTCTTTTCAAAGCAAAGACTGCATACTGGGCAGGTTTGTGTGTGGTGTTTGTTGGTTTGGTTTTGAACAAGTCAGGGGGTAGGGAGTGACATTGCAGAAGGGTAAAACTTGCATCCTTGTGCTAAGTTTATGTATTAATAAAGGGTTGTAAATTGGTCACTAATTTCATAAAGAATAAGAGGAATATCTTTGACTTTTGAAGCAATAGTCAGCTGGAAGAGCATTCCTTACAACATTTTTAAATTTTCAGTACTGTGACCACCTATAATAATTCAAATTCTGAGGATTACTTGACAGGAGAGTAATTTTCCGTTACTTCCCATGGTTCCCAGAAAGCTTCATCTTTGCTTAATTATGAAGAAACTGCAAGAATACTTCAGCCTTAATTGCAGACATATTCTTCTGTTGGTGGAGCCTCAGACAGGTCTGAGAGGCTGGTCAGTGATGGTGAAGTCAATAATGGATAGTCTGGGACACCCTGTTAACTGCAGGCTATTCTCTCATCAGTCAAACTTTTTTTGATTATATGGCAAACTTTTTGTGATTATAGTTTTGATTATAGGAAAGCCAGAACTTGAGTGCATGTAGCTCTAAAATACATTAATACTCCTCTGTATGTGCTACCTGTGCTAAGTGAAGATTTGTTATAAATGTAGGGTAGCTGAGAATGCCATAAGTCTATCCTGTGGAAACATTTGTTCCATAATAGTTGTCTTGACTTCCTTCTGTAGTGGCCAGCAGCGTGCCAGGCTCCCGCACGGAACTTACACTTCACAGTCTATGGAAAGAAAAATGCCTCCACGAAGGTGTCTGACTCGGTATGTCTGTACATTTTATATTGTGATTGAGTAATGCACTTAATGCTTGACAGCCATGAAACTGTCAGGCTTTTATTGGAGGGCTGTGTTCAAGTGCTTTGTGAGACTGAGTTGTTGAAATGCGTGGCTCTTTTTAATGACAGTTTCCAATCAAGAGAGTATAACAGATGTAGCAATTGCTGCAAAAGTCCGTTGAGAACATTGTACTGATCCTGCTTGTGTTTTTATGAAACTTGTTTGACTTACTTTGAACTATTTGTGATCGTAACAAACGGATTTATTTTTCCAGATTTCTACACAATACCCGGTAGTGGACCATGAGTTCGATGCAGTTGTTGTGGGTGCAGGCGGAGCAGGTCTGCGGGCTGCCTTTGGCTTGTCAGAAGCTGGGTTTAACACAGCCTGTGTTACCAAGCTGTTCCCCACCCGCTCTCATACCGTTGCTGCACAGGTGAGAAATGAGGCAGAACAAATGTTTTAAAAATACCTGCTGTCAGAAAGCTGATTTGGATGTAGAATAATCATAGAATGGTTTGGGTTGGAAGGGACCTTAGAGGTTACCCAGTTCCAACGCCCCTGCCATGGGCAGGGATTCCACACATTAGGTTAGATTGCTCAGGACCCCATCCAACCTGGCTTTGAGCAGTTCTAAGAAGGGGGCACTTGAACATCTTGTTTCAAGGCAATGCTTCTTTTCATAAATGTCGCATATTTAGTTGACGCTTTTTTGGAGGATAGTATATAATACAATCACAGGACCATTAAGTTTGGAAAAGACCTCCAAGATCATAAGAGCTTAACCATGAACTTAGCACTGCCAGACTTTATATTAAGTAACAGGTACATTTCATTTTGCTTCCAAACCAATGAGACATTTGGAAGACACATTTTTTTCATTTTGCTTCCAGTTGTTCTTAAAATCCTTATTTTTCCTTATGTTTTTATTTCATTATACTGCCTCTTTTTTCTTCTCTATTTCTAAACATTATCAAAATGCAGTGCTGCTTCTTTGCCTATAGTGTAACTGTGTTTCACTGTGTTACACAAAAAAGCAGAACAAGCCATTGTGGAACTGAGGAGTTTCACAGGTTTTTCACAGCCACATTAAATCTGGCTTGACTACATTTCTTGTACACAGATGCATATCTGGTATGTCGTTTCTAATAGAAATGAGGTAAACCTACGGAAGCTGTATTTGAGTAATGTAATTCCAGGAAAATGGATTTTCATTTTCAGGGAGGGATCAATGCTGCTCTGGGGAACATGGAAGATGATAACTGGAGGTGGCATTTCTATGACACAGTGAAAGGGTCGGACTGGCTCGGTGACCAGGATGCCATACACTACATGACTGAGCAAGCCCCAGCTGCGGTGATAGAGGTGAGACTCATGGGATTTGATGTCAGCTGTAGTTATAAATAACACAGGCTAGCTTCCAAGGGATCTCCTTAAAATAACTTGTCATATTGTGATGCACAAGAGTTTCTGATGCTTGTATTTGGGTTCAACAGCTGGAAAATTACGGGATGCCGTTCAGCAGAACTGAAGAAGGAAAAATCTATCAGCGTGCATTTGGTGGACAGAGTCTTCAGTTTGGAAAAGGAGGACAGGCCCACAGATGCTGTTGTGTTGCAGACAGGACTGGACATTCACTTTTACATACTCTGTATGGCAGGGTAAGCAGTAGTGAAGTAAACTTGGTTTGGATTTTTGCATTTACTGGGTTTTTTTTTCTTTCTCCCCTCCAGAGTTTTAAAAAAAAAAACCAAACCTGCACCAAACATGTAGCTGTTCACATAGGAATGAGGATTCCAGGGGAATGGCTTATAGCAGTTCTGGGTTATCTTCCTGTGCAATGTGGAGGGATGGAGATAATAGATGCTAATTAGTGTACACTGTCAGCTTTGTGGGCTGGACTAGTTCTGCACTGTTAGTACTTTTGTGTCTGTTAACTAGACCCAAAGAGAATTTATGTAAACTTTATCCCAAAAGCCTTTTTTTTCCAAAAATATGACATAGCAGCATTGGGGAACTCTGAAAAGAGGTACAAGCCAGCATTTTTTTTCACTCATCTTCAAACTGGGAGGAGAGGGAAACAAGGTGTAAATGAATTAAGGCCTACTGTGCATTCCTGAGCTTGTTCTGTGGCAAGTAAGTGACTAGTGTTCCAGCATGTCTGCCTATTAGTTCTACAAACCATAACTGTAGGAAGGGCTGGCTGTTTGAAAATGGTAGTGAGCTACTTGAAACCAGAAATCCAAGTACCTGGTAGCTACTGTTTTGTATTTACTTGGTAGCCAGCTAATTGCTCTCCTCCAGGTTCGCACTGTGCGAGCTGCTGCAATACAAACGCTTCGTGCTGCCAAGCACTGCTCGGATCCCTGAGGGCATGAAAGAATGTTTGACTCGGTGCCTGCTGCTCCTGCTGGTTTATTGGGCTCCTGGAGGTGTTTCCCATTTCTCTGGGAGAGCTTAAGTGCAGCGTGCTTGTACACGTATGGAGCACTGCGGCTAGCTAATGTGTTGCCAGATGTAGAGTGAAATGACAAGTCCTGCTGCCTAGCTCATGACTGCTCAGAATTAAGGACTTTTGCTGCTAGTTTTATCTTTTAAAGCTAGAATAGATTAATTAGCAAATTCTGTAATAAATAGTTATGAGGAAACAGTCTTCCCTGAGAGTTGGCGGGGATGTTTTTATCTTGACACAGCCCATGTGCACTGACAGTTTTGAAGAGAGGTTGCTTCAGTAAAAGTTCCTTTTCTAATTTTCCTCCAGTCTCTACGATATGATACAAGCTATTTTGTTGAATATTTTGCCTTGGACCTACTTATGGAGAATGGAGAATGCCGTGGTGTTATTGCCCTCTGCATTGAAGATGGAACCATACATCGTTTTAGAGCAAAGAACACGGTCATTGCCACTGGGTAATGTAACATTTGTGATGAAGGACCAAAACTTGAGAGTGTTACCTGCTGGAAGTTTGTCTGCTTGTACATGTGTTCGGATCCCCAGTGTGGAGAAGATACATTGACTAACAGAACATAATTTATAGGTTCATTCCCCCCACACTGAAAGGAATATAACTGAATTCAGTCATTCCCTCTGAAAGAAGGCACATGCTAATTTTGTGACCAAGTATAAATTTGGTATGAGGTCTAACTTTGAATTCTAGAACAATGACAATAAGAATGTGTAAGAAAAATATATATGATTCAGATGGCCTTTTGTCAAAAATCCAGAGACTCTATTTCATTAAGATACTGCCACTGTAATTCTAACTGTTCTAGGATAAAATTATCATAATATGAGTGTAACTTAACATTACTTGGTTGCAAAATTTGTATATGTTTATTAGAATGCTATTGTATTTGTATTAGTCTTTTGCTGCTTATGGCTCTCTCCTATTTCAATGTGAAAAATATTTATAAAGGTATCTGTGAAAGATACACTTATAAATAAACTTATAAAAGGTTGCCTACATAATTTGTCTTTCTGATGTGTTTTTCATGCTTGTGTACTTTGAGGTACATGGAATATGTACATTGCTATTTCATCTGAGAGTTTGTTTTGAAATTGGAGTGATTGGCTGTTCTCAATCACGTTGGAGGCTAACTTAGATGTTTGCAGCATAATAATTCATGTTTAATACCTGGGCAACTAAGTTTTTAAATATAAGAATATAAATCCAGGACCATATGGGCAATCTAAACCATAATTATATGCTATTTTTTATGAAAGTGCTAGTGATAGTTCAAATGAAACTGAATGATATGGATTGAGAGAACTTTCTAAAATAACTTTTTTTTTCTGGCAGAAAGGCTTCTGATACTAACCTAACAATCCTGCTTTGGAATTGGTTTTCTTTTTCTTCAACCTTCTGTCACCAACCATTTTTCAAATACAGTTGACCAAAACTGGGCTAAACAGTTCTGTGTTCTTTTGGTTGAACTAGTACAGGAGATGGTAAAACTTAAGCAGTTTGGTCATTAACCCTTTCAACTGTTGTGCAAACAACATAGTTTAGTGGTACGTTGTAGTGGTGTTCTAATTTTTCTACCTGTTAATTCTGTTAACTTTTGTGTTCTGCAGTGGGTACGGCCGCACTTACTTCAGCTGCACATCTGCTCATACCAGTACTGGTGATGGCACTGCCATGGTCACACGAGCTGGGCTCCCTTGCCAGGACTTAGAATTTGTGCAGTTTCACCCTACAGGTACAGAATATGAAATAGTGCTTACAACATTATTTTTAATGAGTTGAACAGATTTTTATGTTATTTTAAAATGTCAGAGAATCACACCATATGCTGAGTTTGAAGGGACTCATCAGGTTCATCGAGTCTAACTCCTGGCCCTGTACAGGACACCCCAAGTGTCACACCATGTGCCTGAGAGCATTGTCCAAACACTTCTTGATCTGGCTTGGTGCTGTAACCACTCCCCAGGGAGCCTGTTCCAGTGCCCAGCCACCCTCTGGGTGAAGAACCTTTTCCTGATATCCAACCTAAACCTCCCCCGACACAACTTCAGGCCATCCCCTTGGGTCCTGTCACTGGTCACCACAGAGAAGAGATCAGTGCCCGCCCCTCCTCTTCCCCTTACAAGGAAGTTGCAGACTGCAATGAGGTCTCCACTCAGTCTCCTCCAGGCTGGACAGACCAAGTGACCTCAGCTGCTTCTCATTCAACTTCCCCTCAAGGCCCTTCATCATCTTCGTTGCGGTCCTTTGGACACTCTCCAATAGTTTAATGTCTCTCTTATATTGTGGCACCCAAAACTGCCCCCAGCACTCGAGGTGGGGGTGCCCCAGAGCAGAACAGGACAATCCCCTCCCTTGCCCGGCTGGCCATGCTGGGCCCGATGCCCCCCAGGACACGCCTGGCCCTCGTGGCTGCCAGGGCACTGCTGACTCATGGTCAGCTTGCCATTGACCAGGACCCCAAGTCCCTTTCCATGGCACTGCTTCCCAGCATCTCCTTCCCCAGTCTGTCCATACATCCAGGGTTGCTCCATGCCAGGTGCAGAATCTGGCATGTTCCCTTGTTGTACTTCATACAGTTGGTGATTGCCCAAATCTTAATTTGATGGGGTCTCTCTGCAGGGCCTCCCTGCCTCGGAGGGAATCAGCAGCTCCTCCCAGTTCTGTACTGTCTGCAAACTTGCTCAGTATCCCTTATAATCCTGTGCCCACATAATTTATGAAGATATTGAAGAGCACAGGACCTAAGACAAAGCCCGGTGGAGCCCCACTAGTGACAGGTCACCAGCAAGATGTCACCTCAAGCATGATAGGCTCAAGTCAGTATGCACTTCTCCACAGCATATGAATAGTAGCTTGTGATGTGTGTTTAGACTTGTCTGCAGCTGTTGTTGAATATAAATTTGAGAGTAAGACATAAAATGTGAAAAAGGTCTCAGCTGTTTTAACTTAAAGAGCAGTGTTTAATATTTTGAGGTGCTGTCCTTACTATACTAAGTAAGAAGTTTTATGAATTACAAGCTGAAACTACCTTTTAAACTTATATTTCCATTGTCCTTAATATTTTAAGAAGTTTGATATTAGATACAAGAGCAATAGGATAGGTGCAAATGTTAGGGAGTTATATACTAGCATCTTCAGTGAAGTGGAGTACTTGAAGTTAAGGTATATATATAGAACTGTGGTTTTCTAGCACGTGATGAGTATCTAAACTATGGATAACAATGATCACAAACTAGATTTGTAGCTAATTAAATGCTTCATTTTAACTCATGACGTGATTTTTTGTAAGTAGTTTGCATAATTTTACAATGTTATTGTTAGAGATCCAATGTTCCTTTGACTTAGCTAAGGTTTTTCTAGTTAAAGAAGCTTCACTGCTTGTATGATAATTGTGTAGCTTTTAAGATAATTATCAAGTGTATAAGTCAGTTTGCATTTTTGTTTTCTGTGATGACCAGTGCTTCAGAATACCACATAGGCCTTCCTTCTCTAAAGGAAAAGGATACCAAGCAAGCTTTTATGTTTCACAGGATTTGAAGCTAACCTGTACTGCTTCAGCACAGAAGAGGGAACAAAAATGAGCAAATGGACTTTGAGATAATCAACTTCTGGTTTATTAAAAATCTTAAAATAATTGCTGAAGGTCTTTAAAATTCTCCTGATGTATTCAATAGGTGCAGACCACTTCTGGTTTTAATTTGAATATTAATTCCAGTAATTTGAAATACTGTGGGTGTTCCAAATCAACCTTTTGGAAAGAGTGTTTGAAAGGAATAACAACACTTGAGGGACAGTTCCTAGAGGTGTGATTAGGGTGGAATAAAATCTGCACCTCTGATTATTTTGGGAAGACCTTGTTTGTTCAGTGTTCATCCTGATTGTGAAGCTGTGTGGAGAAACACAGCTTCACAGGTGTTTTTGTTCTTGCACAGGTATCTATGGGGCTGGCTGCCTTATCACGGAAGGGTGTCGTGGAGAGGGAGGTATTCTGATCAACAGTCAAGGTGAAAGATTCATGGAGAGATACGCACCTGTTGCCAAGGATCTGGCTTCCAGGGATGTAGTGTCTCGTTCTATGACCATAGAAATCCGTGAAGGAAGGTTGGTTAAATGCTCTTAACAAAGCTGCAGAATGAACTCTTAACCATAGTAGACTGTGAAGTGCAATAGTTCATTTGATAAGCACATGGTAATTCATGAGAGTGAGCTTTAATGACTGTAAAGCTGATCTCTGTGTGTAAGGCAGAAATCTTTCTTGTTAATTACTAATGATACTGACAGAACAGATGATGTTAAGAGTCTCCTGTTTGAATTCAGTGTCTCTAGAGACAGTTGCTCAAACAAGTTTAATGTATATGCTCTTACTACAAACAAAATAATTTGATGCTCTGTTCTCTTGACTAATTACCAAGTTTTACATATTTCTGCAGAGATGTAATAGTTGAAAGTCTTAAATAATGTGAATTACTGTGAAAATAAAGCTGGGAGTTGGAAAATGGCTTCAATTCATCAAAGTCCCACAGTCTTATTAAATATGCTAGATATTAATTTTTGTCAGATAACATTTGAAAAAGAACATATTTATTTTCACAAATGAAACAAACTGGATTAGAAATGCTACTAGTGTTTGTAAATTCCTGTTATATATTTCAATGTTGCTTTTTTTTTTTTTTTTTTGCTAGAGGTTGTGGTCCTGAAAAAGACCATGTGTACTTGCAGTTGCACCACTTGCCACCACAGCAGTTGGCAACCCGTCTCCCAGGGATTTCCGAAACAGCCATGATATTCGCTGGAGTTGACGTCACTAAAGAGCCTATCCCTGTCCTGCCTACTGTGCATTATAATATGGGAGGTATTCCTACTAACTACAAAGGGCAGGTGAGGAATACACGTCACTTTTGGGCTGAATTTTCATCATCATGCTAGGCAATTACTTTCCAAATAGAAGAGCATTAAGAATGTTTTTCATAAATGTAAGGATGATTAATACCATTTTTAATAATAATATAATAATGATGTCAGAGTGCTTAAAACACACAACCTTTTTGGTTTTTTAAAATAACTTGATAACCAGTTCATCATGTTCCAGTCCATCTAGAGATGGGAGTTCCAGGAAACATCTAAAATGAAGTTACTGTCAGGTCTGACAACAATTCTTTGCTAATTGAGCTGAGGATAATATAATTGAACATAGATCCAAGTAGGGCTCTATTGCATTTGTAACATGAGTTAATGTGTGTTATTCCTCTGTAGTTCATGTAATCTAAACACTAAAGCAGATCTTCTGACTGACACTAGTTGGAAATCAATGTGATGATGTCAGTTGAATTCTTCTCTTTGTGTACTTGTTAAATTTCAGTGTAAAATTTTTCCTCAGAAGCATGTGCAGATCAGACTTTATTCCTGTGCATTTCTGACTTGCTGCAGAATTATGGTGAAACAGAACTATGCACTCTTCATAAGCATATATAAGGAAATCTTGGGGTTTAGTCCTGTCTGTATTTACATACAGATGTAAATGTATGTATTTGCATACATTTCTACTTGCCCTTTAGAACTAAGATAATTCTGCGTTTAGAGTTCGAAGAAGCTTTAGGTTGCTGTGTTCCATCCTTACATGCATGTGGCCTTTGCAGATAAGGAGGTTTGCAGTGTTTCAGAGTGTTTTCAGTAGCTGAGTGTTGATGGAGTGTGTGCCATGTCAGGTGATCACACACGTGAATGGTGAGGATAAGGTGGTGCCTGGCTTGTACGCCTGCGGGGAAGCGGCCTCTGCATCTGTCCATGGCGCAAATCGACTTGGAGCAAACTCCCTTCTGGATTTGGTGGTCTTCGGTCGTGCTTGTGCCCTGACTATTGCAAATACATGCAAGCCTGGTAAGTCTCACTTTTCTAGAGACACTTGCCTTTATGATGGAATTTCTGCCCAACAAAGCGTTGTTGCTACCTTATTCAAATTTAGAATAATACTCATAGGCTCTTACTTATTAGAAAAGGAAGAAATTGGCGTTTATGCTTTTTGTAGGCGTGTTCTTTGCCAGGCAAATGTTTTGACATCACTGTTTTTTGTAATTGATCCTTTTAAAACTAGAATTGGGCCAATGCTATTGGCAAGAGCAGGTAGGATTTTTGACAAATTAACACAGAGTATTCAATGTGAAAACTGTATTGTCTGCATACTGCACCATCTTCTACATCAAAATGTAATCTGTCTTACACTTGGCACTTTCGTATACTGCCAGCGTGCTGATGTATTTGTAAGGACTGACATGCAAGTGGTGAGAGGTAGATACTAAAAATTGCAATATCTCGTTCACTGGATTCTCACTGCTGAATCTTATATATATTTTAAATAATCTGGTTGGTTCAGCAACAATTGCTGACCTGAGGAAACAAAGAAGCAAGCCTTCCCTTCCAACCCCCAGCAAAATACTGGAAGTGCCAGTTACACTGCCAGAGCAGCTGGAGTTGGCAAGTAGTCATCTGTTTTCTTACTGCTCAATATCCAAACTGCACCAACTGCAGAGACTGATGATTCCTCATGGAATCAGCCTACATCTTGTGATGCCTGTTTGGTCTGACTTCGTGCTAACATTTTTTTTTAATCCTTCTGTGGCTCTTTAGAGTTAGAAGTTGTAGAAGGGGGTTTATTAACCTGAATGCAAAGCTACATGTGAGATGAACTGTGCTGGTAAGATGCTGTGTTTGCTTTATTGCCCAGTCACATGTGGCTTCCAGTATTAGAGGCAAGGTGCAGAGCTCATGTCTAACTGCTAGGTTTATTGACTGCTCTTGGTCCTTCACACATCCAAGAAAAGGTGTGAGATTTGGGAGTGAAGAGACAAGGAAAGCATAGCAGAAAGTGGTAAGGACCATGCGCTTTTTCCATAGTGTAGAAGAATTTTCATCAAGTGGTGCTTTGAAGGAATGAACAGCAAAATTTTGCCAAAGCTATAAAACCTTTATTAATTGTTGTAGGAAAGAATTGGATTCATATTCCACTGAGACTTTATAAATATATGGATACAATTGGTGGGACTTCAGGAAGGCGACACTTAGTGTGCACCTCAGAGGAAGAAAACAGATTATGTTTTACTCAAATCTGATATTTAGTAATTGATAGTCTCTGAAACTGCCAGAAACCAAACCCAAGCCTGACTACCAAACTTACTGAAATTTTCTTATTAGGAGAGCCAGTTCCCCCCATTAAACCAAATGCTGGTGAAGAGTCAGTTGCTAATCTTGACAAGTTAAGGTTTGCTAATGGAAGCATAAGGACTTCAGAAGTGCGACTTAATATGCAGAAGGTAAGCCTGGGGAAGCTCTCAGGATAGGGTGGGACAAGCTCCAAGCAGCTGTGGGGTTTGGCAACTTGGCAAAGTGTGCTTCAGGATTTGCCATGCAGAAGAAAAAGTGTGTGAGAAGATTGTGTGTGCAGCAAAGGTTGTACCACTTTAGTTAATTCCTTCTTCCTTTCATGGTCATTCCCTTGTGTAGTTTACCTGCTGTATAATAGAGTGGGGTTTCAGTTGTTTGGGGTGAATGGAAGAATGTGTTTTTCAGGCTGCAGACAAGTTGGAACTCAGAACAGCTCTGTACAAGCTCTTCTGGAGCTAAGGAAGTTACATGCTTTCATATGCAGCGTATGAAACTGATTTTGTTTTACTCTGTTGCAGTCAATGCAAAACCATGCTGCTGTATTTCGTACTGGTCCTGTACTCCAAGAAGGCTGTGAGAAACTTAGCCAAATTTATCGTGATCTGGCTCATCTAAAGACTTTTGACAGAGGTAATTTGATAGCAAAGAACACATCTTGCCCAGAGTACTCTGGGAAGAGTGTTGGTGACTTCGGTTTTGATTTTTTTTTTTGTAAACCTAACATGTTTCTTGACTCTTTGGCTGAAGATTTTGACCATTTTGAATATTTTAAAATATTTTGTAGAGCCCTACTTACTAAACATGGTAATCCGGTAAAATACTTGATCTTTGCAGTCGTTTTCTGGTTGAAAAATCTTTCAAATAAGCAGAGACTGAAATTGAATTTAAATGTGTAAGGTACAAACTGCCCTCAGAACATGATATGAAGTTGTCCAAATACTAAGATGAATTATGAACTTTGTCAAAATCTTCTGAAAAGGCCAGGGAGTTGTAGAGAGGTAGCAAGACTATTCATAGGCTGAACACTCAATTTTCTTTCTCCAGCTGAGCAGATGACAATGCAGACAGATACTGCCATGTCTTGTGGTATTAAGAGAACTTCGTTATTTAAGTGCAACTGATGATGCACCTTTGGTTCACTCACATGTATTTCTTTTGTTTGTAGACCATCTTCCATAGTATTTTAATATTTCACCAGGTATTGTGTGGAACACTGACTTGGTGGAGACCCTTGAACTGCAGAACCTGATGCTTTGTGCTCTACAAACCATTTACGGTGCTGAGGCTCGCAAAGAGTCCCGGGGTGCCCATGCCAGAGAGGATTATAAGGTATAAATATTTTCTGTGACCTGAACGTAGGATTGAATCTCCTTGTTATGTGTCCTCAGATGGATTATTTTAAAGTTGTAACATCTTCAAAGTACAGTCTTCAGTGTTAAGATTAGTGTCGTGTTTATTTGGGGTCCTATTTGTTCTGCTTTGTCTCTTATTTGTTATTTATAAAAGGACCAATGCAGGGAACACTGGGAACAGTCTTGAGAAGAGTTGTTCCATGTGCACATCTGAGTGATTAGAGACCTCTAAACCAAGACTATAGTAATAATATCATGGATGCATAAACAGAATAATTGTCTTATGCAAGGAAAGTTACCTTGGAGCCCTTGTTAAGCCTGAGCATTTCAAACTGGACATGGGCAGTGTTAGGAGAAAGCTTGCTGTCTGTTCAGAGACATGCTGGGTTACAGGTGTAATTGAAATGCAGCTAATCTCGTGGTTGTAAAGCGATCTGTAGATACAGCTTTGGTCTGTACTAATCTCATTTTCTCCCTAGTTACGGGTAGATGAGTTTGACTACTCTAAGCCACTTCAAGGCCAACAGCGGAAGCCATTTGAGGAGCACTGGAGAAAGCACACTCTGTCATATGTGGATATCCCAACTGGGAAGGTACTTTGAGCTTGGTGCTTGAGGATCTTTTTTGCTGTTAACAGCTGTTCTCATAAGCAGCCTTTGAAATTGTGATAATCCTGCGCTGTTGATCTTTGGGAAGTGACTTGGCAATTTGAGCTGGAATTGTGTTTCCCCTTGTGTCAGGCTAGTTCAAAAGCTTTTTTCTTCTAATGGTGACAAAACGTGTTGTTGAGTGTTTAGTAGAACAGCTTAATGGTATTTCAAAGATAGAACTGAATTCTGACCCTATAAAAATCTTGGGGTTTTTCGGATCCCATTCTCTAATCCTGTTGTCCTGAAGTTCTTTGTTCCCTTTTACTTTAGGTTACCTTGAAGTACAGACCAGTGATCGACAAAACTTTGAATGAGGAAGATTGCCAGACCGTCCCACCAGCGATCCGCTCATACTAGCAGCTTCCATCTCACTTGAAGGCCTCTCCCAGAGGGGCCAGTGTACATAAGCTTAGCACCAGCAAACCAAAATAGTGTTGGCACTTAGCCATGAATGGAAAACGCTGACAAAACTTTTCTCCAGCTTGTATTCTGCTGTGGCTTACTGTACATTTATTAAAAATGGAATGCAGAATAGCTTATGTTCTTTCACCCATCTGTCAAAAGGGACAGTGAAAACACACAATGTGTCTAAATAAAGTCATTACAAGTCTTGTATTTGTTTGAATATGGTGATTTGTACATAATTACAATGTTCTTACTGTGAATGTGTAGTTATTTCCATATTTTAAGAGCAGGAAATGTGCTCAGTGACAGGACCAAGGGGCAGTGGGCACAAACTGAAGCACAGGAACTTCAGTCTAAATATGAGGAAGATGATCTTCAGTCTGAATATGAGGAAGTGATGGAGCACTGGAACAGGCTGCCCAAAAGGTTGTGGAATCTCCTGTGGAGATACTAAAAGCCTGCCTAGATGTGATCCTGTGCAGCCTGCTCCAGGTGAACCTGCTGGTGCAAGGGGGTTGGACTAGGTGACTACCAGAGCTCCTTCCGACCCCAGCTATTCATTGCAATAGATTTAGACAAGATGGAGATGCTGAATTTTGTGATGTGGGGACTTAGTTGCTGACTGTAAGTAACACTTGAAGAAGATGATGTTATAGTAGTAGTTACAACTTTGCATTGTCATACTGTTTTATTGAACAACAACAACAAAAAAAGACTTTCACTTACTTCCTCTGATATAGAATAATGTAGATAATAATATTATTACCCTATCTTTATTATCTCTGGAACTTCTGAAGCCATTTTAGTGGCATGCTCTGTTTATTTGCTAGACTATCTCAGAGGAGCCAAGGGGGAGAAGACTTGCTTAGATATTAAAGCTTACAGAATTCGAATTCAGTGTGCTTTTAGTGCCAGGATGTAACTTGTAAGGCATTAATAGAGCAGTTTCTGGTAGCATTTCTGTGAATAACACAGTTCTTGTAGGACTGAAGGGTACCTATGCAGATTGCAATGGAATGAAACATTCTCCATGTTAGACAAAAAAAAAAA
>VXAX01001927.1:334088-361323 GCA_013399835.1 Leptocoma aspasia
CCGCTCGGCAGCCGCTCCCGGGCAGGCCGGGATGTGCAGCGCGCAGCGCTCCCGTGGCGCTGCCCCCGGTGCGATTCACGCCCCGAGCCGCCGCAGCGTGGCCGGGCAGGGCGGGCATCCTGCCGGGCAGGAAAGGTGTTGGTGCGGGACCTGTTTCACAGAGCTGCACTGTGCGGCAGCTGCTTCCCCAGGAATTTTAGGCGCTTCCTTGGAGCTGTTGAGGTGCAAATAATAAAAAGCTGTATCCTCATGAGAATGGGAATATTCGTCACTGGAATAGCTTTGGGGCTGCCTGAAAAGCAAGGGAGCTTTCAGCTGAGAGCTGCCCGGTACTTCTAGCAGGCATCGTTAGTAGATATTTGTGTATAATCAGTTGATTGTCCGGCTCAGACGCGAGTGGAACTTGATTGTTGCACGCAGTTCAGCGTAGAAACAGAAACACTATTTGGGTACGGAACTTCAAATCTCGGTACTAACACGTTGGATGTTGCGTGGAAGCCTTAGACTCAGGTGTATCTTTGTGAGTTCACTCCTTAAAATGAGGTAATGTAGACTGTGAGAAGAATTTCAGCAGAAGATGGTGTGCTTGGGATTTTATCGATTCCTTAGTTTACTAAATTAGTTAATAAATTCATCTAGAACATCGGTTTCCAATCTGTAATATTGATGAAGTTGTAAAAAATAGCATTGAATAAAACAAGCTTTCCAGTGAGTGAAAAAACATCATGGTGGGTGAAACATTAACTGCATAAGAAAACTGGTTTCAGCAGAATACGTAACTCAAACCACTGGCCTGTTGGATGGTTCCCTTTTTCTATTTTGTCATTTGGCATCATCTGAGAAAAACATTATAAATCGTGGCCTTCGTTCATTTGCTGAAAACCTGCTATTTATGAGTCTGGTCTGCAATCTTACAAGAAAGAGATGTGTTTTGCTCTTTGCAGGTCACAAATGTGACCAGTCCTGTGTGTATTGTGAGTTCCTGGAGTTTAAATAACAGCGCTACTTAAAACATCCCTCAGTGGACCTGGAAGTCAAGCAGCTGTTGAATTCTTACAGAAAAAATTCTGTATATTTTTATGTAAAAGAGGAACCACCAAAAGATGTACTAACCAGTATTTAAATTTAAAAAAATCAGCCACCTAACAAACCCAAGCCATCACCTTTTGATGTCTGTAGAGATTTTCTCAGTAGCAAGAGTTGTTTTAAAACACATTGTGTATGTATATAGAACCAAACATTCATGCTGTCCTGGTATGTTTATTGTGTTGCCTTTACTTAGAGCTGAATTGGACAAGATGTTTTAAATGGAATTGTCATAATGGTCCTTCTGTAGCTGAACATTGTGAAATATTTGGTTTTGGGTTCTAAAGGGTAAATTTCAGAATTTGTGACTCAAATTATGTTATAAAAGAGAAACAATGCTTAAAAATGGAAACATTCTTCATCTGCTAAAGGAGATAAGTAAATTGCACATGCTGATGGCCTCAAAAGACTGCTTTTGACATGCTAAAAATGATGCTTCTTTGAACTGAAACACTTGTATCCAAAAGTTGCTACATCCATAAATGAGAATGTAATTTTCCCCAGGAAGCATTAGTGCAGCAGTTCTGCTGTTCGAGTATCTCTGGTGTGTTATGGTGCAATCAGTTCTGGTCAGTTCCCTGCAACAAGGCAAAAGTACAGTTGTATTTGCCTAACTGTAAGCTTTGGACTTTCTAGGGATTTTGGAGGCCTGACCACATCTTGTCTGGCCTTCTAAGGAAGAAAAAAAAATACTTTTGTAAATGAGAGGAACAGTAGTTGTGAGCAGAGCCTTGCTTGTAGCTAGGATAGAAATTAGGTGAGCACAGGAGTTTGCCTTGGCTACTGGCAGAGTTTCCAAGTCTCGTTTTGCCTTCTCCTGAGGCCCAGGGATGATGGAGTGTGCCACTGATGCACCATTTTACAGCTGGTCCTCTGGGTCAGGGGGTGACTTCAGAAACTACTTTACATACAGGAACTGGGACCTTCAGCTCATAAAGACGCTCAAGAGGTTGAATTCTGGCTGAGGAGAGAGGGAATCATGTTGTTACACTCACACTCAGTGCCTGCTGCAGGCTGCTACACCAGTCTGAGAGTAATGCTGCAGCTCAGTTCCTTCAGTCTTCATGGAAAACATCACTTTGCTTTTTTACCTAATGACACCTGTTAACACTAGGAAGCAGCAAATTCCTTCTTCTTAAAGCATCTTGCCCTGTTAACTTCACTGGAATTTATGAGCGTGGAATTGGCTAGGAAAGTGGTTTTGTTTTTTTTAATAATGATTTCATTGCTGAAGGATACTTGAAAGAGGATGTACTGACCCTATTTATCTTTGTTTCGTCATTGTTGACATTGGAATTATGTAAGTTTGAGGAATCAGTTGTGCAACTGCTAGCTTTTTTGTCTAAAAGGTTACAGGTAGTTTTTAATATTGTTTGAGGGTGAATACTTTTGTTTATTAAACCACTGATGATATCAAGAGCTGGGCTTGGAGCTGAATGGGTTTTGCTTATCCAGCTCTGTGAAAGCTTTGCATTTTGTGCTTTTACAACATGTCCAAATGTCAAAAGCAGGGATTTTAAAGACAGTGAGTCAGTGATCCCAACCGATGGAATATTAATGTGTGCACGTGTACGATAAGACCCACAAACATCCCAACTAAATGTTTTTGGTAGTGATACACTAAAGAAGCATTTACTATATTCTGTTTCTTGTTAGCATGTAAATGAATGCTCAGTGACTCAAGCAGGTCAAAGAGGATTAAAGAACATAGGAATAACTTACTCTTCCTCACTGAGCTTTCTATTTTTGAGGAGTCGGTGCCTGGGCGAGCATCAGCCAAAACACAAGATGTGGGGGGTGGGATAGCCATGACAGAGCTAACCCTTGTTGTGGGCTGGGCTGCAGTTTCTTCCAGTTCACAGGCACCACCTCCTCTGAAGTACTCAAAGTGAGCACTGCTGGTGTCTCTGGTATGTCACTGATGGTACCTGATGGCACAATGTCTCCATCTGGAATGATGCTTAGGACAGTAAAGAGGCTGGGACATTTCCCTCTCCCTGCTGCAGCTTGCCATCCATGGTGATGCAAACCCGGGCAGGAAGACGGTCAGGGCTGCTGGAGAGGGTGTTCTGGCCAATGCTGTGCTGCTGTCCAAGAGCACTGAGACCCAGTAAAGAAGGAGCAAGTAAAATGAACAAAGAAGAGAGAGGAACAGTCTGACTTCAGAAGTGGACTCCTAAGGAAGAGTAAGAACTGTGTGAACATAGATGATGCTTTCCCCATTTTCTGACCCAAACTCTTGATGTACTCAGCGCTGCTGAGGCCACACCTCGAGTCCTGTGTCCAGTTCTGGGCCTCTCAGTTCTGGAAGAACATTGAGGTGCTGGAGTGAGTCCAGAGAAGGGCAGCGAAGTTGGTGAAGGGTCAGGAGCACAAGTCCTGTGAGGAACAGCTGAGGGAGCTGGGGATGTTTCAGCTGGAGAAAAGGAGGCTTTGGGGGACCTTATTGCTCTCTACAACTCTTGAAAGGAGGCTGTAGCTGTGTGGGGGCTGGCCTCTTCTCCCAAGCAGCTAGTGACAGGATGAGAGGAAATGGTCTCAGGCTGCACCCCAGGGAAGGTTCATGTTGGACAGTAGGAAGAACTTCTTCACTGGAAGGGTGATCAGACATTGGAATAGGCTGCCAGGAAGTGGTGGAATCACCATCCCTGGAATTGTTTACGAGATGACTGGATGTGGCACTTAGTGCTGTGGTTTAGTTGACATGGTGATGTTTGTTCAGAGGTTGGACTTAATGCTCTTGGAGGGCTTTTCCCACCTTAATGATTTTCACATCAGGGAGTGATTTTCACATCAGGGAGTTTCCTGAGTCTGTGGTTTGTCTGTGTAATAACCCAGTTCAGATATTTCTTCTGAGGGCTTATCTCCCCTGAAGTCTTGTGGTCTTCTTGCATCCTCAGCATCAGCTGGCAAGGAGTTCTGTCAGTCTGTGACTTGTGTGAAGAGCTACTCCCTTTCCCTCGCTTTGAACCTGACTCCTACAAGCATGGTAGGGCTCCTGTGTCGTCTTGTATGGGAAGAGACAGTGAACAGTTCATACTAGTCATACCTCAGTTTTCCTTCAATCCCCAGGTTATCTTTTTCAAAAAGTCACTTGTCTTAAGAAAGCTGTTCCCTACCTTTTGTCAGCTTTATTGCCTTTGAACTGTTCCCAGTAATACACAATTTGGGGATGAAAGAACCAAATCTGCACAAAGACCTCAGACTGTCAATGAATCATGGTGGCAGAGCAGTGTTTCTGTTTGTATCCTCTGCTTTTCTTGATAGTTCCTTGCATTTGATTTTCTTCTTTAACTGCACTGCAAGACTGACTTGACTCTATTGATAAGAGGTTTGTTTCCCAAGGACTCACCCCTGAGGGTCATGGTTAGGTCGGGAACCCAGCATTGTAAATGTGTATACCCTGCCTCCAGGGCTGAGATTGTTTTACTCTGTCCATGATAAAGAAATGAAAAAGACTTCTCCCCCTTCCTGAGGACTCTGAAAGAAGGTAATCTCCTCTCCTGGAAAAGGATGAATACCTTTCTCACAGAAAATTTGGACTTGCTGACCAAAGTGTGGGAAGAGGAAGAGTAAATTGTTCTTACTTCCTGTCAGTTCCATAGTCTTGGTAGAGCTGCATATGAATGTGATCACATCATCACAAATTAATGGGCTGTTCTACAAAAAGTAAAGAATTACTGTCAGCTAAAATTAATTTAGCTGTGCCTGTGTTAGATAATAGTAGATGCTAGGTGAATACATGACATAAAAATATTACCATACATAAACATTGGATAAAATATACCTAGATATAGTTCTTTGTGTTGCACAGCTAGCATCTGTGTTCCTAGTTTATTAGGCTAGAAAGGATAATTAATGGACAGTAACTTGATACTGGATTAGTCAGTTGCTCCCTTCCAGTATTAAGTGTCCCGCGCAGTGTGGATTTCAAATAGGAATTATGTTACACGTGTGTTGATTGCATGGATGCTGCCCAGATTCTTACCATGCTACTTCTTCAGTTGGGTTTTAACGAAACACCCGTTCTGTAAATCTTCCCATTGAGGTTGTTTGTTGACAAAAGTTTAGCTAAAATTATTAGTTCTGTAATTGTCCTTGTTATGTTAATTGCATTTTACTGTTCGTTATTATGTCTCTGGGATCTCCTTTATGAGTTGTCCTAATCCCTCTATAAGTTATCCTATAAGTATTAAGTAATTTAAGAATATTCTAGGGCCCTAACTTAAAGATTATTCACTGTTTCTAGAAGAAATAAAAAAGGAGGAGCTGTGGAGTGCCCCTGGCCCCAGAAGCGGGGTTCTACCCAGACAGACAGCATGGGGCGAGGGGCGTGATTTAAAGAAGATTCCACCCCTCCACCCTGTGGGGCATGCCCCCAGAAGCCTGGGAAAAGACACTCCACCCTATTTTGTCAAATAAGGAATGGCCCCAGAATGTTCTTCTGTTCCTCATTGGTTTAAATTCTACTGCAAAGTTCCCGCCTTAGTTTTTTCCATTGGTTGCCCTCCTCGATCCACCCCTTTGGAGTCCCCTGCTCCTCTTCCTATAGGACCCCTAAACTATATTTCTATAGGACACTAAACTCCACCCCTACCCTGTCTTATAAAAGGCGTGACTCTGCCTCTCTCCTTTCTTGTCTTGGTCCCTGGCACAGTAAAAAATTGTGGTTTTTGCTGAATGAAGACCCGTCCTGTTGCCTTCCTTTGCCCATTGGTCATGGGGGGCTGAGGTCTGAGACTCCGGGGCCCAGGGGAGCTGTTGCGCCCCTCGCCGCGACAGAACGGAGCAATGGTACATGGTTTGTAGTTGTGACTTCTAGCAAGGCAGCTGCTCAAACTAAAGAAAGGTCTCAACTTTGAGGATACAATTAGAAACACCCGTGGCTAGCTGTATGTCTTGGCTTTTTATTTTTTTCCATCTTCTTTTTCTTGACTGCCTGCTCTCAAAAGGAATATACTGATTGCCAGTGTTTGAATTTTTTTGTTTTCCTTTTCTATAGTCTTCTCAAGAGGCTTTCAGGATAGAATATGATACCTTTGGTGAACTGAAGGTCCCAAGTGACAAATACTATGGTGCCCAAACAGTAAGATCTACAATGAACTTCAAGATTGGAGGTGTTTCAGAAAGGATGCCAGTAAGTAATTCAAATCTGTGTTTTCTTCTCTAGAGTATGTTTTGTATATGAAAGTGAATACCTTCTAAATACCTTCTTTTTAGGCTTTTGCTGGAAGTGTGAGCAACTTTGAATTTTAATTAAAGCTATAAATTTCAAGGCAATATATTATTCTGGTGGAAATATTTCTTGTTGTGTTTAAATAAATTGAGTATTGATTTTGAATAATTTTATGGTGTTGCTTTATTTTTTAATAACCACGATGAATAGAAATCTGTCATCTTTACAAAGATGAAAAAGGAAATGCAGTACTTCGATGTAGCATTTATATAGTTTGTCATTGAAATAGTCTAGTATACCATGAGTTGATAGAAACTTAATTTGTCACATGTAGCTATGCATAGGCCATGAATGTGCACGTGCTTTGTCATATACTGACTCTCCATGTACTGAAATTTCTCAGTTTTCCCTCAAAAGGCTGTTTTAGAAATGGAACCAGTTCAATTCTAATGCATGTAACTTTTGATGGATAGAGCATACCTGGGCTTGCAAGAACAGCTGTATGCTGCCTTCTGGACTGTTTGGATGAATGTCACTGTTAGAGGGTGCACGGGTCAGATGACCTGATTGCTCTCTGGTTTGGCTGATGGTCTGCTGCTGGGTTTAAGATCAGATGCAGTTTGGTTTAGAACTAGACATGAACTGTAAATTGGTAACATGTCCTTTGGGGGAAAGAAACTGTGTGTTTAAACTTACCTTTGTGTCTCAGGTCCAAGTCATAAGGGCTTTTGGCATCTTGAAGAGAGCAGCTGCTGAAGTAAATCAAGACTATGGTCTCGACCCAAAGATTGCTAAAGCCATTGTACAGGCAGCAACAGAGGTAGGAACAAGCTGTTCAAAATACTGCAACTGCCACTGTATTTTTGTTAAGCTTTTCACAGGAGGTTGGGGCATCGTATTTCTCAGATTGTTAGAGGAAAGTGTTTCCTGTTAGTAAATCTTGTTCTCCAGAGATCATTTACTTAATATAATATTGTACTATTTTCTTTCTTGCATGTAAAGAATAGATAGAACGTTCATGTTGATACATGCCACCCAAGTGCAGAGAGTTGTGAGTAACCATTATTTGAGGTGTGAGAATACCAGGTGTTTTGCTTTGAATAAATCAACAGATTTGTTTATCTAGAAGCATTTTTAACAGAGTTTTCTTGTCCTGACTAGCTTAAAAATATTTCAGTGGTGGCAGAAGCTGTATTCTCTTCCTAACAGCTGTAGCTGCTTAAGTCCCAAGACTCAATTGCTTTGGAGAGCTCCAGAATATATCCAGGCTCTTCTTCTGGTTTCTAGGGTTCCCTTCATTAAGGGTGGATTAGAACTTTTGGTGGATTAAGGCTCCTTAGTTTAGATTCATAAATTCTGAAAGTTGTTTGTGGCTTTCTTTACTGTATTCTAAAAACACCCCTGCTATGATACCTTTTCTCACCTCCAAAATAATTTTCTAATACATCTTAAATAAAAAGAGGAAACAAGTTACTCTTGGATGTGGGAACGTTGCCTCTGTATAAGATGGGAAATACAGAAGATCCTTTTTTGAAAAGCATGATTCCAGGAAGACTGATGTATTGTGGTAATCTGATTGCCTAGCCTCAGAATTGTGACAACAGCTCCTTTGTTTTTTTTAGGCTAGTATGTATGGGGGCGAGACTTCTGAGCACAGCTTTTTGATACAAACGCATGTTTAGAAAACTCTCTGAAGGTGTATAAGATTCAGCAGGCTCCAAAAAATGTTGATCAAACACTAGAGTGCCTCACAGGAAGGTGTTTGATACTGGCAGCCACCTGCTGGCTTTGTGGATGAAACATGTAATGTCTACAGGTGTAAGAGCTCTGGAACTTCCCTGCATGAAATTTCTTTATTGAGAGATATCAGAGTCCAGTTACACAGAGAGAAGATGTAACCTAAAGTACCTTTTAAAAATATTTTCTGTCTATGTCTGTAGAACATGAAATCAAATTCTATGTATCTCTGTATTTCACAATTCAGTCTTCAAAGGCCGTAGCGAGTGTTTTTTTCCTTTTAATATCTGATATTACATAAAAGCATTTTAATTATTCTAGTGTAAATTCACTAATTGCTGTATGTAGATTTAAAAATATAACGGAGGGCGTAATTTTAATTATGGCAATAAAACTTTCAGGTTTGTGGGTTTTTTTTTCCTAATTGAACAATTTTTCTCCGTTTTTTCCATTATAGGTAGCTGAAGGAAAATTAAATGATCACTTCCCTTTGGTGGTGTGGCAGACTGGGTCTGGAACTCAAACCAATATGAATGTCAATGAAGTCATCAGCAACAGAGCTATTGAGATAATGGGAGGCACACTGGGAAGCAAAAAGCCAGTGCATCCGAATGATCATGTTAATAAAAGCCAGGTTGTTAGACTTGTTTTATACTGCTTTTATTTTCAAAAGTTTTGTGTCTTTGAATTGTGAATATTGTGTTTTCTTGTATACACTGTTGAGTTAAAAAAAAAAAAAAGTTTTGTGGACAACTTTGGCAACGATTTTCTGTTTTTTTCAGTTTAAATGAACTTTAATGTTTTTCTCAGATTAAAAACTTTGAGCTCATTCATGATAGAAAAATTCACACATAATGTATTAGACAGTGGTGGTCTTGTGGCAACCACTGCTACAGTCTTAAAGATGTTAAAGATAGGTCCAGTTTCTAAAAGTTGGTTCATGGTAGACGTTTTTATTATACTTCTCTCTTAAACTTCGCCTACCTTGAAGGAAAGATTAAGCCGCTGACTTGGTTGTTTCCCTTCCTGCTCCTTTGTGCTTACTCAGTATTCTGTGAACTATGGGTTTAACATTATCAAGTGTGGATTTAACATTATCAGGTGTGTTTTAAAGTCACCTACAACTCCTTTAAAATCATCTGTCCATTTGTTAGTCATCTCTCATAACCACTATAGTAATTGGTTTTTTTTGGTCCCAAGGTTGTTATGAACAGTCTATTAAATTTAACTTTCTGTGGGTGTAGTCATAAAAAGTTGATTTATCAATAAGGACCTGACCTTGTAGAACACCCCTAAGTTGCTTACTCTTAGTTTAATTTTTAATAGTTTATGAGGTGAGGAGAATAAAGCCACACATGTACATCTTACAGCAGCAAGGGTGAGAAAAGCTTGTAAATTAATTTCTTGAATTTTTTCCACAGAGTTCAAATGACACTTTCCCAACAGCAATGCATATTGCTGCTGCCCAGGAGGTTAATGAGGTCTTGTTACCTGGACTAAAGAAGCTACAGAATGCACTCGAAGGGAAATCCAAAGAGTTTTCCCAAATCATAAAAATAGGGCGTACTCATACGCAAGATGCTGTTCCACTTACACTTGGGCAGGTAAAAAAATACAAACTTATGTCAAACTTCTATCCTTTAGTTTAGGATAAAATACAGGAAAATGGCTGAATCTCAGCCTGAGTATTTTCAGTTTGTACTGGAGTTTGCTGGGTATGCTGTACTCTAATACATGCATCATAATTCTCTTTTTTTTTTCCATATGTATTTTATTTCTAACAGTAGTAAAATATAAATTATTTTTAAGTGATGTTTCATTAATAGATAGCACAGCACAGTTTCTCTGTTACACTGACATTGCAGGGAGAAGATAGTTGTTGTTTATAATCTGTAAATTTATGTAAATTATGTTTTGACAACACACAAAACTACTAAGTATTGTGAATGAAAATTTTCAATACATAATCTTGTGTGTATATATATTAAAGATGGCAAATGTTATCATGTTGTCAGGAATGGCTTATATTACAGTAATTTAGTAATGAATTAAACTGAGTTGCTAGAACAGCAGATGGAATTTATGGATTTTTTTCCAAGAATGCACAGGTGGGGTTTTTACTAACTAAAATTAAGTGAACAAAACCCAAGACCTATTTCTCTGTTTGTTCTTTGAGAACATTAATGTAATCTTGGAGCTGATTTATTATGGAATCAGATCCTGCTAACTGTGCAGCTAAGATAAAAGGTGAGAGAAAGATGCATTATGTATATGCTTTTGTATATTAAGATTGGTTTAATCTATAATTTTTTGTAGCATGGGAGCAGTCCTTTAGTTGATGTATACTTTCCCTCTTAATGAAAACATGCTTAGATTTAGCATTTGGTGAAGTTCAGTGCCTTCAGATTTTTAAAGGAATTAGTCAAATCATGTTAAAAATCTAAAGTAATCCAGATGCTTATTCTTGGTTGTTGTCTTTGGTCCTTAATTATGTCCTCCTTTCTTTCAAAGGAATTTAGTGGCTATGTGCAACAAATTAAATATGGTGTGGCTAGGATTGAATCCACCATGCCCAGGGTGTATCAGCTGGCAGCTGGCGGGACTGCAGTTGGCACGGGATTGAACACAAGGATTGGCTTTGCTGAGAAAGTTGCTGCTAAAGTGGCTGAACTGACGGGTGAGGAATGGTATTTGGGAGTGAGTTATCAGTAAAGCAGTCTATGTGACATGCAGTCAAATTCAAACTAAATCTCTCCAGTTTCCTTATTTCTCATAAGCGTAAACTGTAGTGATATTTTAATGTGAAGCTTTTGTTAATGCCATGTGTTATATGCCTTCTACTTAAGTTTTTTTGTGCAATTTATTTTTATAATTATACTCAGTGCATTGAAAGTGACTGAAATGATGGTGTTTATCCAAGCAAGGCTCTTTGGATATGGATACAGTTTCAGACTTCTATTATTAGCCCCAACTATGATGCTTCTGTCTTGATCTTTGCTCCTCCATCTCTCTTAATTTACAGTGACTTGGTGCAAAAGAAAGAAAAAAATACTTCCAAAGCCGCTCTGTTTTTTTCATATGAAAGAGTAAATGTTAACTGTCTGATTTTTTTATTCTGTCTTTATAGATCTTAAAACTTAATTTACAGTGCAGTTGAGTTTTTTGATCTATATTTGTGTCACAGTATCAGTTTTCAAAATGCCCGCCAAACAAATGTGTACATCTGTCATCTACATTTGCTGTAAAATCTGAAATTGCTTAGTGACAGTATTTTTGTTTCAATGGATTTATTATTCACTGTCTTTCAGAGGGTCAAGACTGTCTTGTACCCTGAAAGAGAAGTACCTTGCTGTAAACAACAGTTGCCAGGAGCAGTACAGGGCATGTTTTGGTGGTGTTAGGAAGCTCTCCCATGTCAATGGATGTTTTGTGTCCTGTATGGGCAGGTTGTAGGAGTAGGGCAGACTCCTGAAGTTCCTCATGCTCTTACAGGGGGTGGTTATTGGCAAGAACAAAGGGACAAGTTTGGATGGACCTCTGTAACTGAGAAGGCAGCTGTGCAGTTCACAAGCCTATGCAAATTGGGTGGGATTTGGTGTTTGTCAGGAAGTGCAAAACACTGGAAGTTAGGGGAATTCTGCTGCTCTCCTTCGAACTGGTGCTGAAAGCTCAGATCAGTCATTCCAGGGGGGCAGAAATCCAGCCCACAGTCAGTCCTTAGTGATGTCTGTAATTTTTTACAGTCCCATTCTGCTGGGACTGTCCTTCCAGGGCAAAGTCCTGAACCAGTGTTTTTCATCATGGAACCTAGGCTTACATCTCAGGCATTTAATTAACATAAACAGAGCTGTTCGTTCCATTGCTCCTGTGCTCTTGCTATTGGCAGGCATCCTCCTAAGTCTGACCCAGCTTTCCCGTGTTCTGGCTGGTTTATTCTTCCTTTCCATTGTGATTACTTCTTACTTACCCTAATGCCTGCACTGTGCTGCAAAAACATCTATTTTTATAACTGAAAACATCACAGCAATTAACAATCTAAAGTACGTCACTTTATTTAATGTAAGAAATGACTAAGTTGGGCTAACTTTTGAAAGATTACTGACATTCACAAAACACTGTGGTGCAGAAGCAGTGGTTAGAATGCAACACACTACGAAGGTTTGAAATTTTTACCTTTGTTGTAGGTGGATGCTCAAATTTTATACTCTTCTATATTTTAGTGACTTTTCCTTATGTCTTTTTGTATTTAATTTACTTGAAGAAATACGTTTGTGAAGAAAGCTGTAGAGGAAAGAGATGATCTTACAGGGTTGTTAGTTTTTAACTTTTTATTAAGCTAGTTATGTGTGTGATTGTCTGGTTTATGTCTGCAAGGAAGTGCTTCACTGGTTTAATGTTTACACCCTCTCCCTGTAGGTTTGCCTTTTGTTACTGCTCCAAATAAGTTTGAAGCTCTTGCAGCTCATGATGCTTTAGTGGAGCTCAGTGGAGCCATGAACACAGTGGCGTGCAGTCTGATGAAAATAGCTAATGACATTCGCTTCCTGGGCTCTGGACCACGCTCTGGGCTGGGGGAGCTCATCCTGCCTGAGAATGAACCAGGGAGCAGCATCATGCCAGGTACAGAGAACATATGGAGAAAAATGACCTGTTTCTTCTTTTTTTTTTGGAGCACTGTCTCTTAACAGATGTTTACCAAACACTGTCACAAATGTCAGTAAGTCGATGATTCTCTCAGGTTTTATCTACTGCCCTGTTTTACCAAAACCTCTGTTCATAAAAATGCTTGCACAACTGTGTGTTGGCTAGTGTATGGGGGAGTGTAGTATCTGTAAAAATATGGCTTTATTAACAAAATTTAAACTTCTCAAAGCTTTCTTGTAGAATTGCAAGATCTCTACAATTTTTAGGTAAAGGCTTTTCTGAAATAATCTTTAATCTGTGAATTGTAGCAATACTGTCATGTAACTTGACTTTGGTGTCTACTTCCTAGCATGATTAGTGTTATGCACTCACATTTTCCCTTCTGCAATGATCTCACTGTATGGGAGGATAAGAAAGAAAGGAATAATACTAGTAATCATTCCTTTGCTCTGCTAAAGAAGTATGTACATATGAATATTGTACATCCAAAACTATTCTAAGATTGTTCCTCCTATATCATAAACTATAAAAGAAACGGGTCATGAACATATCTGGCTCTAAAAAGGCAAACAATGAATGTTCTTATTAGGATTATGTCTAAAAATTAAATGATAAAACCATAAAACAAACTTGCTCGGAGGCCACTCTAACTTTGTGTTTGTTGGGTTTGGCGGGGGGTTGGTTTTTTGGTTTTACTGTTTTGCTTTTTTTTTCTGACAGAGTGTACTAACTTTATCACAGAGTAATTCTAACAAATCAGTAATACTTTCCTCAAGCTGAGTGAGATTTGTTAGTGGTCTCCCAGAAATGCCAACTTGCACATGTAAAGACAGGTTATAATCTCTTGACTCTTAAGAACGATGGTAATGAACACCTGTTCAGCTCATGCACATTTTGAGCTGTTGAGCTCATGGTCAAGCTTTCAGAGTCTGGGGAGATTGCTGAAGCAGCCATAGCTGTTTTATAAATCCTCACTGAAAATACTGGAATAGTACAGTCAGTTTAATATAATTTGTGGAAATACCTTATTTTCTGTGGTGCGCAGGTGGGGATGAGTAAGACAAGTTACCTCTTACAAAACATTTTCTGTTGAATGTGATTTGGTAAAAGGCTGCTGGTGATTGGTTCGTTGGTTTGTTTTTCCCCTTCCCTCTCCTTTGGTAACCGTTTTCTCTCCCTTTCACAACCAGGAAAAGTGAACCCTACCCAGTGTGAAGCTGTGACCATGGTGGCAGCCCAAGTTATGGGAAATCATGTTGCTGTTACTGTAGGAGGAAGCAATGGACACTTTGAACTGAATGTCTTTAAGCCCATGATGGTAAGTTCATAAAGTTTTACATAACTAGGACTTTTAAAGTAATTGTTTGTACAGTCAGATAACTTACAGACAGAAAAAAAACCTCAGTGAACACTTGAACATTGCCAAGGTTGGGGCATCCATAGGATCCCGTGGATACTGTTCCAGTGTCTTAGCACCCTCACAAGTAAAGAATTCCTTCCTGATACCGAGCCTAAATTCCCTCTCTTTCGGTCTGTACCCATTGCTCCTTGTCCTGACAGAGTCCCTCTCTGCCTTCCCTGTAGGCCCCCTTCAGATACTGGAAGGAAAATAGCCTGTTAAATAGGTTGAAATTGCAGGGAGGGCACTGGTTATAAACAAAGGTGCCAGAATGTACAACTAGTAATATTTGAATTAAATAACTGGTATTTCTTTCTTTGTCTTGTTAGATTAAAAATGTTTTAAACTCTGCAAGACTTCTAGGAGATGTGTGTGTTTCTTTCACTGACAACTGTGTAGTTGGAATCCAAGCCAATACGGATAGGATCAACAAACTGATGAATGAATCTCTGATGTTGGTAACAGCACTGAACCCACATATAGGTAGGTTTAAGGCTCAAAAACTTCTCAGAACATACCAGAATATTTTTTGGTAACATTACTTTGTGCACTTCATTTGTATTGTCACAATGCTTATAAGGCCAAGTCGGGTCAAAAGTTAATTTACTTCAACATCACCAGTTGCTGTTGTAAAAGCTGTATTCTCCTTGCAGTGGCCATGCCAGGGTATTAGAAAAATAACTGATTTAGAGTCAAAAGGAGATTGGGAGAATTCATGTACCTGTTTTCCTAAATTATCATTATTAGAGGTTGAGTGTAAGATCACAATATGAGATTTTTTTAAAGAAGGTCCCATAAATATTTGATCTAAATTAATTAAGACCAGAATAACGAAAATTTACTTCAAGTAGGGAGTAAACATTTGGTGTGCGTTTCCTACAAATTGAGTTAAGCAGTAACAGTAATACCTAGCAAATAATTTTCCAAAGACTGTGTCCCACTTTTCTTTCGCCTCTGATGAATCATCCCAAATTGCAAATGGATAACTTGTTGGTTTTGTTTTGTAACAGGATATGATAAAGCAGCCAAGATTGCCAAAACAGCGCACAAAGAGGGGACAACGTTAAAAGAAGCTGCTATAAAGCTGGGGTTCCTTACATCAGACCAGTTTGATCAGTGGGTGAAGCCTAAAGACATGTTAGGTCCTCAGTAACTTCTGTAAAAAGGAAAAGTGTTCTTAATATAAAAAAAAATAAATAAAACAAATACGATATCATATAATCCATTAGTTGGAAAAGGCCTCTGAGATCACTGAGCCCAACTTATGACTGAACACCAGCGTGTCAACTAGATCATGGCACTGAGTGTCACACCCTGCCTTTCCTTAAACACCTCCATGGACAGTGACTGAACTGATGCCTAAAGAGGCTGACCTGGAACAGAGGCTGGGCAGAGTTAAGAAGGAATAAAGTAGGTATTTATTAAAAGGCCTTCAAAGGATATACCTTGGGCAGTACAAGAGCCTGGCCATGGCTCTGCCCAAGATGGACCCAAGATGGATGACCGGTCATGAGTTTTCACACTTTTATAAGTTTTGGTCCATTTACATATTGGGGTCATTGTCCAGTTACAGCTTCAGATTATGAAGTCCCATGCTCCCAGATTGCTCTCCTCAATTTGCTGTTTATACTTTTTGGGCCTGAAGCTGCAACGATGTCCTTGGTTCTCAGGCTGGAAAAGGATTGTTCTGTCTAACTAAGCTGTGAAGAGAACTTGCTAACACTTTATATGAATTTCAGAGTTACACACTAAGGCAGTAGAGAATCTGAAAAATATGAAAGCTAAAATTTAAGGCATCACTACCACTTCCCTGGGTGGTCCATTCCCATGTTTAAGCACCCCTTCAGTGAAGAAATTTAATGTCCAGCCTAAACCTCCCCTGGTGTACCTTAATATCGTTGTGGTCCATACNCCCAACTTATGACTGAACACCAGCGTGTCAACTAGATCATGGCACTGAGTGTCACACCCTGCCTTTCCTTAAACACCTCCATGGACAGTGACTGAACTGATGCCTAAAGAGGCTGACCTGGAACAGAGGCTGGGCAGAGTTAAGAAGGAATAAAGTAGGTATTTATTAAAAGGCCTTCAAAGGATATACCTTGGGCAGTACAAGAGCCTGGCCATGGCTCTGCCCAAGATGGACCCAAGATGGATGACCGGTCATGAGTTTTCACACTTTTATAAGTTTTGGTCCATTTACATATTGGGGTCATTGTCCAGTTACAGCTTCAGATTATGAAGTCCCATGCTCCCAGATTGCTCTCCTCAATTTGCTGTTTATACTTTTTGGGCCTGAAGCTGCAACGATGTCCTTGGTTCTCAGGCTGGAAAAGGATTGTTCTGTCTAAGCTATGAAGAGAACTTGCTAACACTTTATATGAATTTCAGAGTTACACACTAAGGCAGTAGAGAATCTGAAAAATATGAAAGCTAAAATTTAAGGCATCACTACCACTTCCCTGGGTGGTCCATTCCCATGTTTAAGCACCCCTTCAGTGAAGAAATTTAATGTCCAGCCTAAACCTCCCCTGGTGTACCTTAATATCGTTGTGGTCCATACATTGAAGAAAGGACTCTTGACAATAAATTCAGAAGGCTAATATGATTTATTAAAAAGACTCCATAATTCTAGTATATTTCTATATCTGCTCAGCAGAGAGAGCATTCTCCATGCTCCTGCTGCTGCTTCGTCCAGGGAATGTGTCGAATGCTTACAATATCAGAAAGATAAAGTCTTTTCAGCTCCTTCTCCCACTTTCAAGGAGGAGCAGAGCCATTTTCAATGTCCTTGAAAGAACAGACACAAATCTTGTTTACAGAAAGCTTATACAGAGTAAAAGAACAGCAAAAGGATGTTCTCCCATGGGAAAATGATCAGAAGGTTTACACACAGAGAAACTTATAATATGTTCATAACAACACCTTTAAGACTGTGTCCTTTTGTCCTGTTAATTCGTTTTGTCCTGTCACTTCTTACCTGGGGGAAGAGCCCAACCCCTACCTGGCTACACCCTCCTTCCAGGCGGCTGTAGAGAGTGATAAAGGTTTCTCCTGAGCCTCCCTTTTGCCAGGCTAAACAGCCCCAGCTCCCTCAGCAGCTCATGGGACTTGTGCTCCAGACCCTTCATCAGCTTCGCTGCCTTTCTGTGGGCTTGCTCCAGCATCTCCATGTCCTTCCTGAATTGAGCGCCCCAGAACTGGACACAGCACTCGCGGTGTGACCTCAGCAGTGCCGAGTACAGGGGGACAATCCCTGCCCTTACCCTGCTGGCCACACTACTCCTGATGCACAGCGCGGTTTTGGTGCACTTTCTATGTTTTCCTGGCATTTTTGACAGATGAGCTCCACTGACGTTATGGGGTGATCCTACACTGGGAGCAGGCCCTGCAGCCGGCTACAGGGGTGTTCTGGGGGATCAGCGTCCCCGTGACGGGGCTGCTGAGCCTCCGTGCGGCCCGAGGTTCCGGTGACCCCTCCGGCAGCCAGCGGGGCTGGGAGCTCGGCACCGCGATGCCGGGACAGCGCTTCCTGCTTCCCGCGGCCCTTCCGCCGCGGGGCGGGGCCGGCCGTGGGGTTCCGGGTCGGCCGGGAGCTCTGCTGCTGCCGCTGCCGGGGCCGGGAGCGACTCCGAGACACCGCCGCCATGAACCGCTTCTTCGGCAAGGCGAAGCCGAAGGCGCCCCCGCCCAGCCTCACCGACTGCATCGGGACGGTGAGTGCCCGCCCCGGGCCGCCCCGGCCCGCTGAGCGCTGCGCGGCCCGGCCCGGCCGCCGCCTCGGCTGCGGTGGCCCTGGGGACGGCACCGGCTGCATAGGTGTGTGTGTGAGTGGGGACACTGCTGTGCGTGGGCACAGCGTGTGTGTCCGTGTGTGGGTATGTACATCGCAGAAGCGCGGAATGGCTTGGGCTGGAGGGGATCGTAAAGATCACCCAGCTCCAACCCCCCTGCCATGGGCGGGGACACCTTCCACTAGAGCAGGTTAGCCAGAGCCACACCCGGCCTGGCCCTGAGCACTGTAATGTGTGTTTTGGTGAGCGTGTCTGTGTGTCCGCACACCGACACAGGGATGTACCTTTGTATGTCCATACATCCATGCTTGCGTTTGGGTCCTGTGCCTCCCATCCCATAAATGGGTGCACACAGTGAGCATGGCTCTCCTTACATCCTCATGGATGTTCTCAGCATCTTCATTTCCATCCGAGGACTTCTCCGATTGCACTAGCTAGCTCCTGCCGTGGCAAGTTGTGGCAAGGCAGGGACAGGAGTAAGGTCAGTCTCCCTGTCCAACACACAAGTGTGTTCTGTCCCTTAGGGGTGAGTAGGGTTGCTGTAGGGTTGAAATCCAAGGGTTTGTGCAGATGGAAAGATAAGCAAGCTCAGACGAAGTAAGAAATGCTCAGGAAACACGTGGCAAGCACTTTATAACTCTTGTTGTGTTGGCCTGCCTACAAAGAGGGTTAAGAAAAAGTGTTAAGATTTACCATAATTTCATAGTCTTTTTTTGACTTTAAAGTTTATGAAGAAAACTGTAGCATGGTTTTGTAGCTCCTTTTGTTGTAAGCTAATTTTAAGAAGTGAAGAAAGAAAATGGCATTTCTTGACTATTTCTGTCAGTAAACAAAGGTCAGTAATGGTAGTGGTATAAATGTAGGTTAACTAAGCTTTGTCATTGGAACGTGACAACAAAGAGTTTCCATGGAAAAATCACAGTTTTCCTCTCAGAAGATTTATTTTGCTACCCAGTGAAGAGACTCTCTAAATGAAATACCTAGTATTTGTCAGTGCTACCTACCCATCAGTCTCTTTTGTATGCCACTGGCTGGTATGGGGAGAGAGAAGTGCTCATAATGGTTGTCCTGGTACTTTATCTTACTGACAAAAATCTGTATTGCTTTTTAGCAGTATTAAGCCCAAACATAACTTTAAATATATTTTGTTAGAAGAGTGAATAAAGCATCTGATTGAAAATCAGGATTAATTTTCCCATTGTTGCCAGTAAATACTTTGGTGGATGACTTGAACTCCAAAATCCATCTGAGATGCTAGGAGCTTAAATTTGCTATTTTGGCAATATAAGTGGAAGAGCAGGAAGCCTTGTTTCCCTCACAACAACTGACTCCTTATTAGTCTCTTAGATTTTTCATGCTGCTTTTTCCAGTTCCAAGTTTATGTCCATTTTCTAATGTTGAGGTAAATCAAAAGCAAATTTAGATAAGTCAGCAGTCTGTCTTCTGCTAAGAGCTTGTTCTATCCTAGAGGAGTTTTGGGGTACATAAAAGTGTAATTTAAACAGATGTTTTGATTGGCAACACCAGGAATTTAGTTTTTTTCCCTCTCAAAAAGTCCTGCTGAACACAGTTTTGATCCTCTTCTAGTTGTTTGTAATTGCACTGTCTGAAAGTTTGACTATGCAAGATTAACTGAAAAGAAGAATTTTGGGTTTATTTTATGCATGTGGTGACTTTGGCAACCAGTGATGAGTTACAGGGTAGTTACTAGTGGTTACTAGTAAGCATGGGGAGAGAAAGGCTTTCTTTTAGTAGCTTAAAATTTATGAATTAACTTTTTGGGCCAAGTTATATGTAGTAATCTGTCTGATTTAATCGGTCTGTAATCCGATAGTAATCTGTCTGACTCCACAACAGTGGAGTCTCTAAGATAGGTCCGGCTAAAACTACAGGCGTGATTCGATTGTTTATTTTAAATTGCACGTGAATTATCATTGAAGAGAGTTGTGAGAGGTATTAAAGAAACTTGTATTAGTTCTTTACAATGTAAATCCAACAGTTTGGAGGCTCCACTACTATTGCTTCTGAGGTGTTTTTTGTCTTAGACACATTTTGTTCTACCTTTTGAAAGAGTCAAGTTGCTTTGTAAGATCTCTTACCGTGTTAGTTCCGTGGTAATTAGCTATTAAATGGTAGTTTGGAAATGTATTAGGTGAGCAGTGATTAATGCAACATTTGTTAAAACATAGACATCTCTTAGGCATTAATCATGCCTATGTTTTGGATGTTCTTTCCTCTGTAGACAAGTTTAGTTATCTAAAATGCTTTGCATTTAAAGGCAGGATTTTTTAATGCTTGCTGGCGGAGAGCAGTCAGATGACTCAAAGCTGTCACAAGGCCTGTAGGAGGAAGGATGCACCAGGAAGGGAAGCATTAATAGTGTTTTTACTTTTTCTTCTTTGAAAAAACACTCTAAACTTATGTTTTTTCAGAGTAGTAAATAGGAAACATAGGGCTGATAGGAACAAAAGGCTGATAGCTGTGACAACAGTGTTAAAACTCAGATTCCCTTTCTTTGGTGTAAATTGGGGCCCTTCTGTAGCAATGAAACGTTCCTCAGTGTGCCTTATTTGTGAGTAATAGACAGAAGCTCTTCAAGTCCTAATACACGGTATAGTTTTTTTGGGTAAATTAGATCCATTCTTCTGTCTTCTTTCCAGTCTCATTTTTAAAAGCTGAGGTCCTGTGTCACGTGTGTGTGAAATTTTTACATAGTTAGTCGATGTGGGAGGTTCTGTCTCTGTTTCCTGCTAATACTGCTTGAAAGAATCATTATATAAATAAACCAAATAATTTTTTTCACCTGTGGAGGCTGACCTCAAAGATTCAGTTAGCTGATAAATATTTTGAGGAGGAGCCATGCTTTAAATGTACAGGAGTTCTAAAATTGCAAATTTTTCTCTTCCTTGCTGTTAGTAAAATATTTGGATAATAGAAATCTTAATACAAATTTTTCAGTGCCGGCTGTGCCCCGGCAGTTTAATGTCTTGTGTGGAACATTCATATCAGATGTTCCACTCAGGATGCCTCTGGCAGATGCATGTTGCTGTCATAGAGCAGGGTTTTAAAAGGGTCATTGAAACACTGAAATCAAAATCCACATAATTTTACATGCTTAGCCACACCATTAGCAAGGCAGAATTGTAAATTTGCACTGATCTGTCTTATGCTATAATTGGAATGTCATTATAATCTAATCCCTAGAGAGGCTTCTTGGAATGAGAAGTTAATAAGCTTTATTTTGTTGTTTCCAGAGAAATGCTAGGGTAGTCAGTTCATTTTAAAAAGGCCTTTTATGAATCTGTGTATGCTGCTAGAACTACCTGTACCCATGCTTGGTTATGTAATTGTCATTTTTAACCCTCTTCTGATGAAGGGTTAAAATATATCCCAAATGAGAGCTCTGTGGAATGCCAGCAGGGTACACCTCGAAGTTTTCCATTCCACTTTAGTCGCTGGCACTGTGTATGAGCAGAAGTTCTGGAATGGAGAACTGCCTTGAGTGGGTTTGCGAGGGAGCATCTCAAAATGATGCGAAGGTGTTACAATGGCAGAGCTTCCTGCAGCCTCAGTGCTGTTTCTTGTGCTCCTTGTAGAAGTTCTTTCACTTAATTCTGGTTCTGGATTCTCGCAAAATCTAAATTGTTTATAAAACCACTGAGTGAAGAAACAATTCAGTTAGAAACACAACAAAACGGAGGCTGTTCTTTTTTTTTTTTGTCCCATACATGAATAAAACCTTATGAATGTTGTTTTCTTTGTTTTCGCCCTTATGTATTAAAGGTGGATAGCAGAGCTGAATCAATTGACAAGAAAATTGCTAGGCTTGATGCAGAACTAGTGAAGTATAAGGATCAAATGAAGAAAATGAGAGAGGGACCTGCAAAGGTAAGACTCTTCTGTGGAATTTAAGCATGAGAGGATGTGACTCACACGTCTTCTCATGTGATTTAGCCGGTTCATCAGGTTCTTAAAACTGCATCTTGCCCTACGGATGAGAGATAAGATCCTGCCGGATTATTTTTATTAGATGTATATCTTTGAGCAGTGTTTTCATTGGTTTTTATTTGTTCCAGAGTGTAATGTAATTCCTCTGTGAGAAGTAACTTGTTTCCCTTCTTCCTTGTTACCTGAATTAAGTCTGGCAGAGAGGCTGTTGTGTTTGTCATCCAAAATAAAAAGCTCCACACTATGCCTAAAAGGAGCAGGGCAACCTGTTTTTTAAAGGGATTAATTTACAATAGAAAATGTGTCTGAAAATAAACATACATGATATAAACAGTATTGTTCAAGTACCTGTTGCAGTATTATTTTATGCTGACTGTTAAAATGTGTTAATGAAAGATAGTTCTGATAGACTGAATTTGACATTTTATTCTCCTTGCTGAAAACATAAATCAGAAGCTAGAAACTGATTTTCTATGAGAAGCTTTGTGTACTCTCCTGTTTTGTTAATCATTAATGCATGCCAAATGCTGAATGTAACTATTGTTAAACTCTTGGCACTAGCAACTGAGCAATATTTTGGAAAACTTAAATCCACTGCATTAGGTTTAAACAGCATAATCAATTGTAAAGTCAGATATTTAATCTAATGTAACACTATTGTGTCTTTCAGAATACAGTAAAGCAGAAAGCATTAAGAGTGTTAAAGCAGAAACGAATGTAAGTTGAAACCTTTCTCAGTTTGTAGTTAATAAAAGGTTGTTTTCTATAGAGGGTGGTGGCACACTTTTATTTCACTTCCAATACTCTCCTGAGCATTCTTTAAACAAAAATGCTGAAGAAATATCTCCTTACATATTTTGCACCAGCCGATTTTTGATTTATATGTCAGTATTGATTTGGATTGGTACAAGACCTGAATCTGCTTATTATTACAAATATGTTTGGCTCCTAAACTTTCTGAGAGATTGCCTCACTTCATATTATTAATTGATTACTGTGCAATGTGTATTTGATGACCTTGCTCTGGTTTACTGGAAATTTATCTGTTCTCTATGGACCCCTTGGAGGGCTTGAGCAGGTGTAGTACAGGTAATTATGTCTATGCAGAAACCCCCATATGGGCAGGATAGATGATCCTGTGGTCTGGTCTTGTCTAGTGTACTGTCTTGATAGTGTCCAGCAACAGATGCAAAGGAAAGAATATCAGAACATGGCAAGCGTTCAGGAATGTTTCATTGGAATATGTCATAGTCCATGAACTGCAAATCTTAGAAGCTGTCTGAGCCAAAGCTCCCATCACCTTGTATTTCACATCTCTCAGATGCATTGTACCTTTAGGGACTTACTCAATTTCTTGTTAAGTATTAGTTAACTCTTACAATCCAAAATATCATATGGCAAGGAATGTGGTGCTTGAGTTAGATGTTGTGAAGAAGACTGCTTGATTCTGGCTTTAGGGTTTTTTTTCCTGGTTTTTGACTATGCTGCCTGCTAACCTTCCTTGGTGGGATTACTGGGCCCCTCATAGTAGGCTGTTGTCATATCCCTTAGTAATTCTTTCTGATCTTGTGGAACAGCAATAGATGCCGTCATGAGTTCTCCAGAAGGTTCTGCATGTGGATCCTCCTTGTCTTTCAGACCTCCTGCTTTGCATGTTAGAGGGACTCATGGTTCATTTTTATGCTTTCATTCTTTTGCTTAACTTGACATAGTTTACATTCTTGATTTGATTCAAGTTTAGCTTTGAGAAAAATGATTTCTTAATTTTTAAAGTGTCTCTTTTCTGTGTGGGTAGTCTTAAGATTTCCTTTTGGTACCCTATCCTCCTTCTCCTCCCTGCCCTGAAAAACTCCAGCGTGGAGCCACTGTGGTTTGGATAATCTGCCAACTCTTCCATTCTCGTTACAGCATTAGTGAGCATGGCATACATGTCTACTTTCTGGTGATTAAACTTTTGCTGTATCCTCACCTACTTTGTCAGTCTAGGCAAATATGGTGTTGCTGTCAGTTAAAACAAAGCTTAGTTCAGGAACAGCTTTGTCAGCTTCAAGTACACAGAAATGCATAGTGGCCAGATTTTTATGAAACTGTTTATTCTGCAGTTGTGTATAATAAGTGAAAAAAACCCCAACAAATCTGTTCCTATCTTTAGAGCACTGCTGCTGATTTTTCAACTCTTAATAAAATTAGGAGTGTTTGTGGTAATAAATAGTGTAGTGTTTTAACGCCATTATTTGCCCTTTTTTTAAACAGGTATGAACAGCAGAGGGATAATCTGTCACAGCAGTCTTTTAATATGGAACAAGCTAATTACACTATTCAGGCACTGAAGGATACAAAGACAACGGTACCAGTTTGTTTATCTCACACTTGTTTAATTTGTTTAATCTGTGCTACATCAGATACAAGCATGACATTTGACTCTTCTAGGTGGATGCAATGAAACTGGGGGTGAAAGAAATGAAGAAAGCTTACAAGCAAGTCAAGATTGATCAAATTGAGGTGAGCTTTTATAGTTTAAATAATTAAAGAACAAAATAATGTACTGAAATAATGGTGAGTGGACTATGAACTTGAAGGCAGGATGACTATTTTTGTTCACAGGAGTTTGTCTGCCTCATAATTCCTTCCTGATTTTTCTGGTACTGCACAATCAATGGTTTGCCTTACTGTAGTGATTATTGTTTCCTTGCTGAGCTAATATTTAATCTCTCCTCTCCTTTCCTTGCACTTCAGCATAAATGCTAGTAGATACTTCCTGCTATGGCTTTTTTTTGTCCTTTTTTGTTTCCCTATACTAGTAATGTGCAGATCAGTCCTTTACCCCCCAGTTCAAGGTAGTGCCTGATGAAAAAGAACAAAACCTTAAACAAAAGCAAAATACCCAAACAACAGCAACAAACAACAACAACAATGAAACAACAACAAAAAAAAACCCCAACAAAAAAAACCCCAAACCACTAACCAAACATTGGCCCAATATAAGGCCCAAAGGCTGGGCCTTACATTAGAAAGTGCATAAAAAATCTCCCATAAGATCTCTAAATATAATTTCAAGTATGCTGCACTTAAGCTCTTACCCAATGCCAGTGCTGAATTCCTTTAAGTTCTCTTTCCTCTTCTGTCTTTTATAAATGGCCTGCATTGTAAACCTTTAGGCAAGTATTGTTTCCTTACCTGTACTCAAGTACAGTGCCAGTAAATATGCTAATGTATCTTCTAAATTCTGCTGTGGCACGGCTCAGGTTAGTGCTTATTTTCCAGATGGTAGATGTGTCTAAATTTCATACCTTTTCTGCTTTCCAAGTCCTGGAAAGTATGCCTGTCCTGAATGTGTATGCCTTGACTTGTATTAACATTGCTTCAAAAAATAGTTTATGCATTAAAAGAATCGAGTGCTTTGTATGTTGAAATTATTAAACTGAATTTGAGTAAATATGGACCAATTGAAAATGATTCTTGCTTCAGGACATACAAGATCAATTGGAAGATATGATGGAAGAAGCCAATGAGGTCCAGGAGGCACTGAGTCGTAGCTATGGAACACCAGAGATTGATGAAGATGATTTGGAAGCAGGTTAGGAAGGGGGAAGATGATTTTTTTATATTACTGAATATAAAAATCATCATTCTGTCATACAGTGGTTTTTTTATTTCCTTGGTCAAAAGCTTTAAATGTGTTTTTAAAAGCTTTGATAGCTATTTTAAACATGAAAGCTGCATTTCCTTTAAGAGAAGTAACAAGAGCATAGACAAACATGAGATACCAATGGAATGCTGCAAGGCAGGGAAGAAGGTTCTCTCCAGTGTGTGTGTGTATATTTCTGACTGGTGACTGATGCCAAGTGAGTCTGAATGTAAGCATTCAGTAAGAATCTAGAGTTTCTCTAAGACCAGCTTTTGTCTTGCAAAAGGAACTTCTTCCATAATGTTTCAACCAACACAATTTCATTTCAGAACTGGATGCGTTAGGTGATGAGCTTTTAGCTGATGAAGACAATTCCTACTTAGATGAAGCTGCATCTGCTCCAGCAATCCCAGAGGTCACTCCTACGGACACAAAAAACAAAGTGAGTCCTTTGCTCTTTAACAGCAAAATACATTTTTGTTTGGTTTGGGTTAATCACATTTGTGTTGGTTGCTTGATATTTGGGATCCTTAATATTTTGAACAAAAAACTGTGTTTAATGTTACGTATGCCATTTATGTATTATATGTATGGATGCTAAATACAGAGAATTTGAGAATATAGTGTACTGAATGCTCTTGACTATGTTTAAAATCACTAGAATGACATTTTGTCACTCCTATCTAACACTGTCAGAGTGCCAGTAGAATTTAAGTGTACCATTACAGCTCTAGTCTTAAAACCATAAGAAAAGCTTCTGTATGGTTGCTTTTGGGGCTTCAATAGAGCTTCATATTGAGGAAGAACACTTGATACTCTTCTTTTGATTCCAGCTATCACACAGTGGCAATTGCAGATACAGACACTTTACAGAAGTAGTAAGGAAGCTTCTGGGAAATGTTCTGGTTGCTGCAGAGTTGTTAACCTGTCGCTTCTTTTTCTTTCCTACAGGATGGTGTACTGGTGGATGAATTTGGGTTGCCAAAGATCCCTGCAACATAAGTGTTTCAAAAGCACAATGGATACTATGAACTATACTTTTTGAATTGTATTAAGAATCTTTTTTATTTTAAAATTCTGGAGAATTTGTCCTTCCAGTGTAACCTTAATATCACTACATCCTAGAATGCAGTATGAGTGGCTGGTGGTGTTCTTTCTTTGGAGAAAGTTGTTCTGCTACTGACTTCTGTTAATGGAAAATTCATCCCAGTTCCCTTCAGTGGAAGCAGTCAGTCTGATAGCTTTTGATTTCCGTATCTTATGGACAAAGTAAAACGTGAAGACTAGTGGTGGCTGTCGATAGCTGAGGTTTATTTTCACTTTGTATTATGTTTCTCTTTCTTGAGACTAAGACTATGCGTTGCTGCTTACTCTCTGTAAAATAGCTCCCTTATTACTGCACCTGTTTGATAAAAGAACCGAAAGCAATTTTTAAACTACTGCAGTCCTGAGACTTTTATGCGATTGTACTTGTAACCTTCTTGAAAACCGCTCGGGTTATCATTAACTTTATGTATTCCACGGAGACATAAAATCACGTAGATTAGCAGATCCCTTTGTGTGGCGTTTTTGGCGATTAATTCGGTCGGAAGAGCGGGGCAGGGGGCAGGTTATCAGCGTCACGTGCACAGGGCTCGCCAGAGGCGGAGCCTGCTCTGGGATGGGGAGGAAAAGGTCCCGTTCACGCCAGCCCTGCCTCGGCCGCGTCCCTGCTGCTGTCGGGAGCCGCTCGGCGGTGCCNGCCTTTGCCAGGGAGCGCAGAGCAGCGGTCGTCTGGGGGCGACGAGGATCTTGGGGGATCTGGAGCATCTCTCTTAAAAGGA
>VXAX01001927.1:361904-378877 GCA_013399835.1 Leptocoma aspasia
GTCGGGAGCCGCTCGGCGGTGCCGCCGTGAGAGCCTCCCGGGAAAGCGGCATTCCCGTTTTCCTGCTGCGGAAGTGACGCGCTCCGGGCGCGCCCCGGCAGCGCCGCCGACGGTTCCTGTGGCGGGGCGAGATGGCGGCGCCCGGAGCCCCGGTGACCGTCACCGTCACTTACAGTAAGCGCCCGGGGCGGGGGCAGCGGGCGAGGTGGCATCTCCGGCCGCGGGGGCCGCTCCCGGCCCTTCCCCGCCCCGCTGCCCGGGANAGAGGGGACCTCACTGATGTGAGTGAATATCTGAAGGGGAGATGCCAAGAAGATGGAGGCAGGCTCTTCTCAGTGGTGCTCAGCAATAGCACAAGAGGCAGTGGGCAGAAACTGATGCACAGGAAGTTCCACCTGAATATGAGGAAGAACTTCTTTATTGTGGGAGTGACTGTGCCTTGGTACAACTTGCCCAGAGAGGTTGTGCAGTCTCCCTCACTGGGGATATTCAAGAACTGTCTGGACACAATCCTGTGCCACGTGCTCTGGGATGACCCTGTTTGGGCAGGGAAGTTGGACCAGATGACCCACTGTGGTCCCTTCAAGCTGATCCGTTCTGTGATTCTGTTGTTCGGGTATTTTTCATTTAGATGAAATATATTGCTGAAGTCAGCACTGCATGTTAAAAGCAGGTGCTACCCAGTCGGCTTTCTTCTGGTTTGTTGAAGAGGCTTGGATGTTTGCAGCCAAGGCTGCAGCAGAGAGTGGTTTCTTCAGTAGGACAGGTGGGTGCTGACCTGATGAGTCACTCAAAGGCCAGCTGAGTTGGGCTTTTTCCCCCCCTCGAAAAGAAAAACCGGAGGAGGGGGAAGAAAGTGGAGGGGGTGATGGGCTTGTATCTATAAATAAATATAAAATGTTACTGTAAAGGGGTGAAAATAGCTTGGACTCCGCAGTTCTTAAAAATAAGATGGGAAACACCGTGGTTAAATTTTGAAGTGGATCTAGGTGAGACAGTAGGAGGAATGAAGAAGATGGTAAGGTATTAAATCAGCAAGGTGTTCTGCTGAGTTTTGTTAGCAAAACTTAGTAATTTTTTTCTATTAAAAAAAATAATTGAATAATAATTTCTGCCTCTGTTCCTTTTGCGCTATGTCGGTAATGTTGTTTCCCTCTCTAAAGCTTATTGTTTATATCTGATTGCTCATTCCTGTTTTCAATTTGTGTTTCAAACTGTTTTGTTAAAATGTTTCCTTTATCACTGGTAGTTTTATTTAAGAGTCTTTGGGAAAGAAATTTGTGGAATAATTTGTTTGAATCATCCTGATTCATGTGCTCTCTGGTGCCTTCAGAGAGATCCATTTGATCTGAGGGGTTTTCATTTTGCAAAGATGTCAGTAGTTTAATGATTTGACATATTTATAATTCCAACGTCGTGCTGTTTGGCAGCAGCCTGCTTGTCTGAGAATGTTTTTGTCTTTCCAATTGTTTTCTTACCTAATAATGACTGTCATTAACAGATAGCAAATAGAAGCCTTTCTTCAGCTTGGGCTTCATCTGTCTGGTTTACACCTGCAGCTGTCGGATGCGGCTTGACCGCTTTGCACAAAACATTTTTAGTAAAGTTTTGTGTGCATGAGTGAAATTGGGGAAAGATGGAAATTAGAGCTGAGAAATAGAACGACAGTAGACCCACATGTGTGACTTGACAATCTGCAAGTGTGGTGGGCGGACCCTGGCTGGACATCAGACGCCCACCAAAGCCACTCTGTCACTCCCCTCCTCAGCTGGGCAGGGCGCAGAAAATACAACAAAAGGCTCCTGGCTTGAGAGAAGGGCAGGGAGAGAGCACTCACCAGCTCATGGGCAAAACAGACATGGCTTGGGGACGTGTAGTTTATTAACATTCAAATCAGAGTAGAACAATGAGAACTAAAAGAGAAAAAAAAGACTTTTCCCCCGGGCTTACCTTTCCTCCTGGATTCTCTAATTCCTCCTGCCTGAGCAGCGTAGGGGAATGGGGGCTCTGGTCAGTTCATCACACTTTGTCTCTGCTGCTGCTTCCTCCTCAGGGGGAGGACTCCTCACACTCTTCCCTTGCTCCAGCATGAGTTCCTCTTATGGATTGCAGTCCTTCAGGAGCAGACTGCTCCAGTGTGTGTCCCCCACAGGGTGACAAGTCCTGCCAGCAAACCTGCTCCAGCGTGGGTTCCTTTTCCATGGGTCGGCAAGTCCCTGCCAGGAGCCTGCTCCAGCACAGGATTCCCCCAGGGTCACAGCCTCCTCTCAGGCATCCACCTGCTCTGGTGTGGGATCCTCCATGGGTTCCAGGGGCACAGCTGATTCACCATGGCCTTCACTGTGGGCTGCAGGGGAATCTCAGCTCTGGCACCTGGAGCAACCCATGAGTTGTTTTTTATGGTGATTTCACTCTGCTTTGAATTTACAGTAAAATTTGTTTCGTCTGTCCAAAGTGGTACTCATAATTTGTAGTTAAACTGGTTCTGTTGTTACACAAGCTTCATCTGATTTTTTTCCTTAGTTAATGTTTGTTTTCTCTCAATTGCTCATGGGCAGAGCCCTTATACAAAGCAGTTGCGTATATCAAAATGACCTTTTGAAATATACTGAGGTTGTGTTTTGTGGTGTGTTTATTTTTTCCCTCAAAACAAACTGATAAGAAGGGCTGTTTATAGAAAATACTTGGGTGAGAGGGGCATAATGTGATTTTAAGCTTAAAATTTTCTTGGAATAACAAATTTTGTTAGAGCTTTAACATATTTGAGGCTACAGTGTCACTTGTCATGTGATTGTGGGAGGCTTGAGCATTTTAAAATCAATTTTTCTAGAACTCTGTTTTGTAAAAGATATGTGCACTTTAAATTAGTGGCATGAGAATAGTTTTTCTTCTGATATGTGCTAAGTTCTCTCTTCCTGTAGAGTAAAAAATGCCTGTTTTGATTTCCCTTGCAGCCAGAGGTGGTTGATTCCTGTGGGTGCTTTCAGATTGACAGACTTTTATGTTTGTGTGGGAGCAGAGGGTTGTAGAAAGGGTCTGTTGCAAAGCAGAGATTAATAGGCATACTCCTTTTTTCCCCCCTAAGAACTAACCTCCTGTTTGCATGCAAGTGATCTTAGGGAATCTGAATAGGATGCTCCATAAGTGAAAGGTGGCAGATAAACTGGGACTTCTCCAAGTGGTTATGTCTGCTTATCAGTAGTATATGGAGAGAAATAGTTTTTGTACTCTGAGAATTTCTTTCTGGTTGGTGGTGGAGATGACACAGGGCAGACAGTGATTCCTTGTTTCTCATGTTTGAGAAGGGAGCAAAGGAAGTGATAATGGTCTCAGATACCAAAGTCTCATGTCATTAGAAGTTCCTACAAGTAGGAAACGGGATACGTCAGGAAGGTGTGGGCTTTCATGCTTTAGCTTGTGGGATGTCTGGACACCGTCTATACTCTTAAGAAGAGATAGGGAATAATATTTAGCAGGAGCTAAATTATGCCAGTAAAATACACCCAGACGAACTCTTCAGGTTATTCCAATGTTAACCAAAATTTTCAGCTGAGATCAGTCACTTCAGTGTTTTCAGCTGAGATCAGTCACTTCAAGAGGAAGGAAGTGCAGTAGAAAATTTTGATTGAAAATTATGATTCTACATGAGAACCTGTCATTTGAGAATTTTCTGCATTAATGGTAATAAATATTAGAGATGGATTCTCTCTGTAATATTTTCTAGGTTACAATAAGCATTACTGTTACTCTGTTTTTCTGCTAGGTAATGAAAAGCACAGTATTCAAGTTGCTTCTCAGCGAGAAGATGGTGAACCTACGCTACAAGACATGGCTGTACTTATTGAACAAGTCACTGGAGTTCCAGTTCCTTTTCAGAAACTGATATACAAAGGTAACTTAAAAATCTGCCATGTTTCTTACAGATGATGAGCTTTCATCAGGTGTCCAAGTCTTGAATGTCTTCAAAAAGACATTCTTATGCCACTAACTGTACTTAAACTGTTTTTTTCCTCTCTCGTTCTTCGTTTAGGAAAGTCTCTGAAAGAATTGGAACAACCATTATCGGCACTTGGTGTTAAAAATGGTTGCAAAGTCATGTTGATTGGGAAAAGGGTAAGCATAGCTCTTGGACCTTTTTCCCCCTTAAACTATCATCATTTTTGTCACTAAGTCAGCTGCTGAACACAGAAACAAGCTGGAGCATTAACCTAATTTTGTGTACCTATGCATGAAGTTGAGTTCGGTCTCACTGCAAATAACTGCACTTGGTACTTTTCTGAAATTACATTATTGACTGGCTTCTGCTTTACATTATTGACAAGACTGCCTAATCTGTGGTCAGTGCTCATGAACTTTCTGTGCACTGATGACCTTATCTGCCCATCTTATTTTTCTGGTTTAAAAAGCCTTTCCCAACTGTAGCTACTGAGTTTTGATCATCTGAGTTATTTCTGATTAAATTATTCGTGGCTGGCTTTGCAACTTGAGGATGAGGTAATAATCTTATGATGCAAATATTGCCTATACTTTAGAAATGATAAGTTGAGAAAAAGAAAAAAAAATGCACTTTTCCTTTTTCCTTCAAATTAATCTCATTAAATGTTATTACATTTTATATATAATGTATGTATTATACATTAAATTATATACATTGCTGATTTAAGGATATTTGTAATTAAGCTTTGGAAGAGGCTTACGTGGTAAGTATTGAAATATGGAAAGAACAGCCACAGTACTGTGCATTCTAAACCCTCATAAGCCTTTCTGTCTGTATAAGCACTGCTGCTTTTTAGCTGCATTGTATCTTTATTTGTTCCTTAGTTGTGAATGTTGTACTTTTGAATACACAGAATAGTCCAGAAGAAGAGGCTGAATTAAAGAAGTTAAAAGATTTGGAGAAGTCAGTGGAGCAAATAGCTAATAAGTTAGAGGAAGTTAATAAAGAGTTCACAAGTATCCAGAAGGTATGCCAGTTTTGTATCACTTTATATCTTTGCAAAGCAGTTTTGTAGGTATATCTATGTAAAAAAACCCAAACAAAACAGTTTGAAGGTTTTGAATAGTCAGTAGTAGGCTGCCCCTCCTAAATGTCCAAGAGTCAGTAGTAATTCTTAGTGAATTCCAAATGCCATTTATGAGTTTGCAAAATAGAGACATGGCACTGTTTGGAAAAACGTAAATATTGGGATAAGTTACACTCTTTATATCTGGAAAAACTTTGAGTTCTCTCAGAGTCCAAAGAAGAAGGTCTATTACATGTTTATCATTTTAGTAAACCTAATAGATCTTATATTTACCATGTCAAGAATTGATAAAATACAGAAGAATACAGATTAAGATTGGAGTCCCTATCATGCTTGAAAATACAGAAATAGTAAAAGATGTTTTCTGCTGTTGTGGATTGACAGATTTTCTAAGGTGAGTATTGTGTAGGGTATAGGATACTTATGTTTTTTCTTCTTCAGGGATTTTTAGCAAAGGATCTCCAAGCAGAAGCACTAAAACAGCTGGACAAGAGGATAAAAGGAACTGCAGAGCAGTTCATGAAGATCCTTGAACAGATTGATGCCATTGTAAGTAACTAACAACAGAAGAGGATCAAATCCTAACAGAAACTTATTTGATATTTTAATGTACTAAGAAATTTGGTTTTGGCTATCCAAGTGCTTCGTAGTCATTAGTGGATCATAACCTTACATTACATTTCCAGAGTATAATATACATCTTCCTGTATTATGTAGTAGCTGAGAGCTAGATGAGAATAAGGGTCTTGTACAGAGATAAATAGGAAATTGCCCCAAGCAGGGTATTTCCTTACTCTGTTTCTCTGTCTGCTGGTTGTTCTCTGTAAGCCTCATTATATAATTATGTTGCATATCAAGATCATAATAGCCTGCTCTGAAGGAAAAATGCTGCTTTTCTGTGGTAGGGGTGTCTTTGGGTCGCCTCCTTGGTACAGTGATCTTTCATTGGATTTTTTTTTCCAGAAATATGCCATGCAAATACCTATGACTGGTGAAACAAATGTAGTTTAATTTGATGGACTCTGTGAGAAAGTTCAGCAGTGGACTAAATCAGAGTAAAATTTTGAACTGGCCATCATCAAATGCTAATATGGATGTGTTCCCAGGAATGGTGGGAAGCTTACTAACTAATTTCCTGCTTTTGTATTGTGAGCCTATGATGATAACATAGTCTTTGCTGCTTGTTATAGCCAACAGTTCTAAATACTTCTTTTAAAAATTGCTGTATTCTAAGTATTTTGAAGTATTCAAATTTCTGTTTCCTTTTGTGCCTCATACCAAGGAGAATGTTGTGCTGACAGTTATTGAATGCTGTTAGACTTAAAGACTTCATATAACTGATTTCCTGCTTGAAGTGGCAGATTTACTGTGTGTTGTCAAAAAAATGTTAATAAGGTGACAACAGCTGTCTCAATTGGATGGGGTTAAAGCTTATTTCTGACCCCTTCAATTTTTGATACCAAATCCTATTTGGAAAAAAGCTCAATACTTGTATTCTGATGTGCAGTTCTTGAACCCAGCAGGCAGCCTTGTAAAACTGTTTCACTGCTTTTTGAATAATCCAAACTCAATTTCCCAAGTTTACTTTTAATTCTGTTACTTCTTGTGTGGTTTAAACAGAAATCATGCTGTGATGTATATCCTTATCCAAAATACTCTAAATACTACTGGACAAGGGATTTTAGGTCTAGTACAATGTTTTAGAAGACTTATAATCAGTGACTTGGTGTCTAGATTTGGGAAATAATGGAGTCCCTCTATTTATTTCTTGAGAAAGTGGAGCAGCCAGAGCTAAGACTAATTATAATTAATTTCTTTCAAAATCTGTAGTAATTGTTTGTTACTTTATTGTAAAAAAGTGTTTTATTGTATAAGAGCCTATGACACTGAAAAGTATTTTTTTTTTTAAATAAGTGAGGATTTGGATTACCAGTGATTGCAGTTACGTTGCACATATTTGTTTGTTTTAATATACAAAGCTGGCTGTGAGATTTGTCATGAAAACTGGACTAATGTGCAACCTTGCAGATGAAATACATGTAGGTGGGTGGAATCTTTACATAAAACGTGGGAGTTCAGAGTGCTGGTATCACACCAGGTGAGATGAACAGGCCACCAATTTACTGAGGCAGCACTCAGCTGTACTGTGGTTGTGCAGTATATGGAGGCAGCAGTACAGACTGGTAGTGAGGGATGTGTATAAGCAACAAATGAGCTCCACTGGAGTAAAAAGTGGCAAATAGAAATGCAAAGCAGTAAAGTATTTTATCTTATTGCAGAATTGGTTTATACAAGTAAATCGCGTTCTTTTCAGCAGCCACGTAAAAAGCTAGTTCTGACACATCTGCTAAATGCTATTGAACATGCAGAGCTGCTGTTGATTGAGCCAACAGCATGTTAAAAAATGCAGAGGGGAAAAATGTAACTGGCTGAGAAGAATAGGTGATGCATTGTAGAAGTCAAACATAGCGGCAAGCTCACACTATAAATGTTCCAGCTTTTTTCTTGGGCAGAATCGTCACACCTCGTTAAGTGTCTTCAGCTGCTGTGTGTTACTTGGATCACTCAAAACTATACAGCTTGCTGAAAAGTGAGATTTGGTTGATTACAGAGAGATAAGGGTGAGAAAGCCTCCATATTGTTTTCTTTCTAATCTAGGAGTACCTCTCTTACTGGTATCTGACAAACTCATTAATTAGAGAAGCTGAGTTTGGAACGAAATGCTTTTAGTAGAAACCATGCGTTCAGCAATTGTGAATTTAAAAGATGGGGTTTGGAAGGTGGAGAAGTAAGTTTATAATCATACAGTAGTGGGGTGTGAGAGAAAAAAATAGAGTGTTGTCGGTGCCAGAGGTGTGAAAGGGATGCTTTTGGGTAGAGCATCTGTAACTTAAGCATTTTAACATAAATGTATTTAAACAGCTACTGCTTTCACTGCATCTTACAAAATTTTAATTTGTCCAACACAGTCAGACATTGCTAAAAGCCACAAATCTTAGAAGTTTTTCTTCAGGAAGAATGCAGTTGAGTCTTGTTCAATACTTGAAGATTTGTGTGTGTGTATTCACAGATGTGCTACTTATTTCATCAGTTAAAACATTTGGTCCAGGAATAGAAGTCAAAATACACTATTTATTACAAATCTCAGTGAGAAGAGCACAGGGAATGCTTTACTTGGTCTTCTGGATCAGGTTTTTAAATATCTGAAAGGTTTTTTTCAAGAAAAATCAAAGTTTTTATGAGATCAGTAGGAAGATTTGAATCCACAGTCATGACAGTATGTACTTGTGAACCAGCTCAGATTTAATCAATGTTTTCACCAATATTGCAATGTGAGCACTCACTTTGTCCTCAAGATGGTCTCCTATTAAATGGCAGATTTTTAAATCTAGAAAGACAATATTGCAGAGAACAGATTGTTCTAAGAATTGAAAAAAGCTTTCTCTTCTGAAATACCAGTCACTGATTTTGTTAACATAAGTTCACAACAAATCTGTCAAATTGCATCTCTTGGTATTGAGGACATTGATAGCCCTACTGACTCATAGTTATGCTCTGGTGGCCCATCCTCCTTTCCTGAGGGTTTTTTAAAATTATAGTTCCTCTGTAGAACTTACTGAAATTACCATGCTGTTCTGATGAAATTTAACTGTCTCCTTGTCTCTGCTATACTTGTCATTGGATAAATCCTTACGAAATTAACATTTCTGGGATTAAAAGAAAGAAGTATTCTGAAAAATCCCCATCACTGTTCCTGTAACAAACATTTCCCAGACATCTGGGAAGTTTTTCGTTTACAATGAGATGAGATCCTATTAGTAAACTTTTTAAATTTATCTGGATCAATTCAAATGTGATAAGCATTTCTTACTATAATTCTTTAATCTCTTAGCATGGCTTGTAAACATGAAGTCAGATCTCCAGAGAAAGGTATTTCTGAAGCTCAAGGAGCATTGTCATGTGAAAGGGGAGGTTTTCTCCAGCCTTTCTGTTTGACTTGTGTGTCAGTGCCCCAGGTTAGCTGAGACCTTTGCACCCCACCAGTCTGTCAGCGTCCTGTTATGGGCACCCTTCCCTGAGGAGCCCACTTGATGTGAGCGTGGTTCAGCTGACTTGCTTGGAGTCACATGCCATCAGAGAGGCCCCTCCTGGACCTACACACCTTTCATTGGTCTGTTGGTGCCCCAGGCAGGATTCAGGGACAAATTCAGAACAAAACAGGATAAGAGGGACAAATTGAGAACAAAACAGGATAAGAGGGACCCCCTCCTGGGTAACCACAGTCAAGTACATTACCTGCTGCCAGTGCCTGTAAGTGCCCTTGAAGGACTCACTTTACCAGTTTATGGAAGAGCCTTCCTTTATTAATACAATAGAAAACTTTGACAGGATTGCTGGTGGTTGTGTCTGGCTGCAAAAACGTACTTAAAGCAATATACTAACCAGCTCTAATCCCCAATAATGGAGTCTTCCCTATTTTTATGCAATTTTAAACTTACTCTTATACTATTTTTACGTTTAGGTGGAGCTAGAGTGACTCTAGTCACATCCTGTTGAGTGGGGGGTGGTGGTACTTTGGAGGTGGGTAATGTCAGCATTACATCTGAGGTGACCTTTGAGGCTGGAGCTATACATTAGTATTGCATCCAAGGTAAACTTTGGAATGGAGGTGGGCATCTGTGATTTTGCCACGGTTGCTGGTTCAACAGCAGGAAGTCTTTTTCCTTCCTTGGCTGACAGCTGTTATGTGGCTTATCAGCTACAAGGTACCACCATGTCCCCCCTTTTGCAGGATTTGGACAGACCCTGGCCATGGTGTCTCCAGTCCACCCTCTCTGTAGGCCCCTTAGTGTGCATGGTGTCTGGGAAGTCGGGCATGCTGACTGCATTCCATCCAGGGAGCAGCAACCACATTTTCTCCCTATAATTTTCCATATTGTTATATCTGGGTTGGTAACTTTCCACCCTGCTCCATCCTCCACATTGTCCCCCCTTGTCCTGTATGCTGACTACAGTTTTTGTAATTTTCCTACCAAGTTTCAGTAATGGAAACTAGGTTGTAGCTTTCTACTCCAGCCATCATACTGTTAGGGCTCAAGAGGGAAACACCAGTGAAATACCTCTGAGGAGATAAGGAGTGTTCCCATAGGGAGGTGACCTGGCTCACAGCTCAGCTGAAGTGCCTCACACCAGCACACACAGCATGGGCAACAAACAGGGGGAGTAGAATCCATTTATCTAAACAATAAAAGAGCACCTCTTTTTTTGTTTGTTTTGTGTTTTGATTTTTACAAAAGTTTATGTATCTAAACCTCCCAGCTGTGCTCACATTTTGGCTGAAATGAAACAGATTAGGTTAGGGAAACCTGTGTTCTTGGTCTGGAGTTAGGGTGGAAAATAAAAGGTAAACTAGTGAGAAACTCCCAAGATTTTTATGCATCTTCACCAGTGAGAACACAGTGTTTTTAAGAATGTTCATATAACCTTTATATAATGATAATCATCTGTACAGGTGTTTTACCTGTTAAAAAAAATAAACCTGAGCACCATTCCTCAGCAACACCCCAATTTCACGTAGCTCGAAAAGGACAAAGCATGTAACACTTGCCAGGGTGACATACATGAATGTGATGGGTGGTAGGAGTACAGAAAATGATGCAGTTTGAATTAAATTAAAAGCTGACATTGTGTAACACTTCACATCTGTTGCCTTCCATGAGTACATTGCAGAGATGATCAGATGTACAGCTTAGACTGGCAGTGGCTGCATTATTAATGATATATTCTGATGATGGCAAGTGATTGAGTGAATGTATTTGTAAGAAATTTGTTCATGTTATAATCTCTGAAAAAGCTCTGAGGATGAAGCTCAGCTGAACAGTTAACACACAGCACAGCAGACAAAGCAGTGTGTGTAGTCTGTTGCTGTATATTCCCTAAAGACACATGGTAGATTTGCTAGCTGGGTTCTTTGCAGTCAGCATGCTGCATCCCTGGCTTTTTAATAACTTTTTCTTATGTATTCTTTTCTGTGTAATCATCCTTACTGAGCCGGCATGGCAATTTCAGGATGCCTATTCAGAGGATTCTTTGAGAATTCCAGTTTTTGCTGTAAGTCTAAAACGTTCATTTCAGCATTAACCTGCATCAACTTGTTTGCTTATTTTACTGCAGAATCTGCCAGAGAATTTCAGTGACTGCAAACTGAAAAAGAAGGGGTTAGTGAAGAGGGTCCAGGTGAGTTTTCTTGGTTTGTTTTTGGTGGGTTTTTTTCCTTTTTTTTTTTCTTCCATAAATGCTGGGCACTTGTATACCAAGAGTTTGTGAAAATGAGCTGTTTAGATTTTTTTCAGTGTTTGTTCTTACACTGGTATTTTCTATGACCTCCCTTTGAAAGGTATTTAATAGCTTTATAAAATAGCACACAAAATACAGATTTTCATAATTCATGCTGTTTTCAGACAATATTTGTCATTTACATTAATGGTTTGTCTTATGGCTGCCTGATGATGTGAAGTAATCCTGATAACTTGTAAAGATGACAGGATTGATCATTTGCCCTTCTTTGAATCTTGATGGACTGGAGTAATGACTGAGGTCTGGGCACAAGGGTGCAGTTAACTGTAAGTCCTGCTGACCTACTCCTGACCTTGCCACAGGTGTTCTTTGGAAAATTTAGCTTATACTGCAATGCACCAACTTCTTTTGGAGAGTAGGTCTTTAAGATCTGTACAGCAGAGTAGCTGTGCTGGGAATGGAGGGTTTAATTGCTTTGCTATGGTATGATGCTTGTAAGTTCCTATGCATTGTTTTCTTAGAGACCTTGAACTGAAGGTTTGTTAATAAATACTGGAATTCAGCTCCCTCCACTCAAACTTACATAAATGAATGGTAATGCTACTTGTATTACTGTTTTTATTTGTATTGTGCTAGCTTTAGTGCCAGGTTGGGCTCCTAAAAATTGTTTGTGGAAGTACCTTGCATTCATATATAGAGTTGGATGATTTTGTCTTTTACTGTAACCTTATTAAATACCTCCCATTGATGTTTCACAAGTTTTTTAGAATGGCCATCTATTTAGAGGAAGGCCCACCAAGAAGTACTTCATAGGAGAAATGGTTTTAGTTACAGCTTTGGGGACAAAGCACTTTGTACTCAGTTATTGAGATAAGTTCAGGTAATGCAAATGGAAATGAAGGTGGTTGCTGGTGTGGCTGTGTTATGTGGGGGTTCTGAACACACCCTTGATTCCATGTGCCTAACCAAGGCAGCAAAACTTTTAGTGGACTGGTGGCTATCAATTTTGTGGAGGCTACTGGATCTCCACTCTTGAATGAAGTTACAGCAGAAGGAAGTGGGGCTTTGTTTAAGAACTGCTGGTAAAGCATAAAATGGATTCTGTTGAGCAGAGATCAGAATTATTTATGTGCTTCTATAGGCACAGCATTATGCAGCTGTGGGTTATGAACCCTTTGAGGACTCCAGAAGAATCCTAAGGGGTTTCAGATCAGAGCTGTCAACAATAGTTTGTTTTTCCAGAGCAAGAACAAGAAAACAGTGACAAGTTATGCTTATTAAAGTATCCATGAAAGCAAGGGAAGCTATTAACTGCTTTCTGCTGCTGGCAGTCACATATCTTCCAGGGTGGGAAGATAAATATGGAAGAGTAGCAGCCAGCAACTGCAGTTGTTACCACCTTCACTTTTTCATCACTCAAGTTCTTACAGACGTGAGTTGATGACAGCTCAAGGGATTGGTTGGAAACAGATGGTTCAAAGCAATGTGGTGGTTGAGAAACATTCACATGGACAACAGTTTGCTGCTCCAGAAGGAAAGTGCTTTCTTACTGTCATTTTAACATAAATAACATGAAGTGTCTGGTTTGGTTGTCAGAGTCTGGTGTAGACATAGCAAAAACAAAGGCAAGACATGAATAGCTAATGGGAGAGTCTTTCTCAGAAAGTGCAGTGAGCTTGCATACCTTGGGGTTGGCCTAAAACAGTTCATTGGCTTACAGTGTTGTGCTGTGTGCAGGCTGAGCAAAGTGACCAGGGGCTGCTGGCTCCCAGTTGCTCTCTGTGCCTTACCCAACTTGTGAGAATTTGTGGCCAGGTTCTAAGAAAGCGTAAGGTGCTGTGGACTGCCCTTTCTGGAATGGAGCCTTCTGTCTTTTGAGGAACACCAGCTACTGATGAAGATGAAGGTTCAATGGTGCCTTGTAGTCTAAAGAAGTAGAAAAGGTCTTGGTTTAATGAAAGCTTATTTTAATTTTGACTGAGCAGGTTTCTCCCTCCCAGCCTTGGCCTCTGAAATACGTGTTTTAGAAAGGAGCTCAGAAGTTCCAATCTGAATCAAGCACTAACTTGTCTGAACCTTTGTTTCCTATTGTTGTTTATGAACTTTGGATCAACGGAAAATACGTCAGCATCAGGACTGGTGATGGTGGGCAGCCGTGCTGTTATCCTTATTAGCCTTATCCAATGTCATGTTTCTGTTGGATTCTGGGTAAATGAAGGTGTGCATAAGCTATTACCAAAACAACTAGAAAGTAATTGTTGAGTTGACATCTTCAAATTCACTATAGAAACTGCACTTTGAGTTCTTCAGAAGCACCTTCCAGTGCCAAACTGTGTATCCAATAACATTTGTTGCTTTTTTATTCTCAGGTTTTTCTTGCCCAGTGTGATACCATTGAAGGGAATATTGGTCAAGAAATGGACAAGCTACAGTCAAAGAATTTGGCGCTGGCAGAATGAGGCATCGCCTTACATAACTAGGAAACGTAATTGCTCTATGAGCAAGAAGAAAAGTTTGCTCTTTGTTTTGGAGCACATATCCAGCTTCCTTTTTTTTTTTCCCCCAAAGCCCAGTCTGTTAGACTGGCACCAATCAATCATTTCTTGCTGGTTGTCTTGTTTGCCGCTTGGTTAGAACTATTATTTCGAAAAGAAAATCCTTCCTGAAGAATGGCCGAGCTAATCTTTGTGATGAATTGTGTATCTTACAGACAATAAGATAGTTTAGTTAACTAAGTTATGAAGTTTTCAGTGGTGGGAAATTTTGTCTGATATATCTTTGAATTTATTTACAGCTCAAATCAAAGAAGGTCTATAATTGTACAAGTGCCATAAGTTGCAGTTGTAGGACTTCAGCTTGATTGAAAAAGGCAAACTGAGACAACATCTGGGAAAGTTGAACATTCTGGTAGACAGTTCAGAGCAATAAAAAACCCCTAAGCATTTGTATCTACTTAATGTTTGTATGCATTTATAAATATAAGAAAGCTTGACTATAAGGGAGTCATACCTATTTTAGCCTTAAATTGTCATAATAAATGGAATGTACTGTAACATGTATGGTACTTAATTTTGAGTGGTGCTTTAAGTTGTTACTGAGCTCCTTGATACAGACAGATGTTTTTTACACAGATTCCTGATGTACTGTGGTTTCTATAGATTATTTGTATTTTTATTATTTGTGTTCTGTCTTATGCTGAGAAATGAAATGAGATTACTCATGCTGCTCAGATACCAAGGGTTCAGTTCAAGCAAGGTATAACTAAGGAGCTATTTTGAAAGGGTTTTTTTATACTTTTTTCTGAATTTACTGAATTCATGATGCTGTATTTAATGGGAAAATGCAGTGATTATGTTAAGGCAATCAGTGAATTTTTATAACATGTTGCAGAGAGACAGGTTTATTTTAGCAATGCCATCTGTGTGAGGGTTATGGCTGAGTCTCGCAGTCAGATATGTGCTGTGCTTAATATTCTCTGTTAGGTGAGAAGTCAGCTTTTGCAGGAGACAAACTTGGAGTGTGTGCAGCCAACTTTGCAGTGGTTGCTCAGAGGTTCTGAGCAGACTGTGGAGCATGTCAGCCTTAGGTAACATAAATGTACAGAAGCTGCTTTTTCGCTGATGCTCCTCTTTGGGAGGTCAGCCAGATACACAGCAGCCGGCAAAGCAGGGATTGATAAGGAGGCTCTTTCTGTGCAAGAAATAAACTCTTCATCCCAAATGAGTTAGACTGAGAATGTTTAGAATTGGCCCTTAGGTAGTGAGCCGTTATCCATATGTTTTAAGGTTAGCTATCCTTTCAAGATAAAAATAGGAAATGTATGTAAAAAGATCTTAATTTATCTTCAGATAAATTATAAACCTTAAATAATACCTGAAGTATTATTATTACAGTATTGTCTTTGATGTTTGTAATTGGAGGAACACTTTTTTTTAGTGAAAAATGCCATTGAACAAATGAAGTGATAGCTGTGCATTACAAAGGGTGACTTGTATTCTAGAAATGCTGGTTGACCATACCAAGATTTGAGTTGCCATGTTTTTTTGCTGTTAACCAGTTGCTCCAAGCTTGTATTTTTTCCTTATGAAATTCTCTTATCAGCATCTGTGGAGGATTTCACAGTCTAAGCTCCTAGGAACCTTATCTATCATGTTAAGACTGTGGAAGTTTTTTCCTAGGCTAACGAGTCTGTCATGCTGCATTTTCCCAGAACTTTAAGGTTAAGAGGAGGAAGCATTAGTTGTAGTCATTTTTGTGAAGCCCTGCCTAGCCTGTGACTGCTTCTGGACCAGATTCAGCTGACTCTTAAACCACCAGCAACACTTGCCTAATTCAGGGAATGCAAAATCAACCACTTTCCTATGATGGAAAGGATCCTTACCCTCCCAAATGTGGGTTCTCTAATGTGCTGAGCTTTCACAGGTGCACGTACAATAAGCAAGTATCCTCCTGTGCCCATGGAGAGAACTGAGAGCTGTGCTCGTGGCTAGGACTGTGTCCATTTTTGCTGTGCCTGTGTAGTTTTCTCTCTTGGGTGAGAACATTTACAGGCAGACATCGTCTTCCCAGCAGTCTTTCCCAGAAATTGCTGCTTCCTTAGATGTGCTTGTGTGAGTACATCCTCAGCCTGTCTCAGAGCAAGGTGGATTAACTTCAGGATGTTCCATAGCAGATCTTTTGATGGTCTGGTACTTTGAGGCAGAGAGAGTGATGGTGAACCTCTCCCACCAGCACATCTGTATTCAGCAGAGGGAGGGTGTCCTGAGCCAAACTTACCTTGCAGTACTCAGTGGTCTGGTTTCTAGGACAAAAGTATGTGTATGGAGACCAGCTTCTGCAGTATAAATTGTTTTGTCTTCCAAATACAAAAATGAGTTGATTTGTTTTGGAAAACAGATGGTTGTATTTAGAGCTCTCCAAGACATTCTAGAGCGAATTGATTTTTATACTTAGTTTTGGAGAGGGGAGTCGTAAACATTTTTTGTCATAATAGCCTTAAACTCAGTAAAAGCAAGTGTCTGTGCTTTTCAAAAGTGCAGCAGACTGCAATTGTGGGAGGAAGGGGAAGGAAGAGGAGATTTTAAATATTCTTCAGAGGTTGTAAATATAAATAATCAAGCCTAAGCTATAGTCTCAGTGATTCTGTAGTCCAGGTGATACCTGTGATGCCTGTTTCACTACCGAGTCATTTCCTCAGCCCAACAATCTGCCATGACCATGTCAAAACAGAAGTTACTCCCTTTTGCCTTAGTTGCACTTATCCCATTGTCTTCCTCCAGTTGCTGTGTTGCTCTGGCTGTGTTTACAGACCTTGGACTTGCCATCCTGGCAAAATGTACCATAGGATTTGTCTTTCATTGAAATGGAAATTGAATTGCACACACCCTTGGCCCATTTTCTCTCCCAGATCCCGTGGGCTGGTGTGAGAAGAACCAAACCCAACTCAGGGAAATGTGGAGTCTGGAGCCATGGGATGGGTTGCTCTCTGGAAACAGCACAAAATTATAGTGGCATCCTCCATGACCAAGTCCTCTGGAAGGTAATGTCGCTGTAAGCCTGGAGCAACACTTTTTGACTTCTAATGGACACTCATGGTTTGGAGTGGAGCACTTGACACCGTGGAAGTTGGCACTAGATTTTTTTTTTTTTTTT
>VXAX01001927.1:378904-398053 GCA_013399835.1 Leptocoma aspasia
TTTTTGGTTAACTTACGTTATTGTACTGTGATAAATGAAAAGATAAAAATAAAACATGGAGAGTTCTCTGCTGTCCTTGGTGATGTTGTAGTCAGTAAATTCTGTGTTTGGGCCGTGTTTTAGCAGGGAAGGCACACTGCTCTGCCTGGTGCTGCCGTGTGTGCTGTGCAGAGCAGCGAGCGGGGCCTCCAGTGTTCCCAGGATCGCCAACGAGACACAGCTATAAAAGAGCTGGGTTGGTCTCTTTTTTTTTTTCCAAACAAACAAAAAACCCCAAAAGTACTTTACACAGTTGTGTTGCACACCGTGGACTGGAACAGGTTGTCCAGAGAGGGTGTGGAGTCTTCCTCATTGAAGATGTTAAAAGAACCATCTGGACACAATCCTGTGCCAGGCAGGTTGGACCAGGTGACCCACTGCGATGCCTTCCAACCTGACGCGCCCTGTGATTCTGTGTTTTCTGGATCTGGACGTATGGAATGTAATGTTTATTACACTTACATGGGTGGTTTGGCGTGAGGGGCGGGGTACGTTCCAGGCAGTTTACTCAGAGCCGTGTCCCACAGCTGGACTGCTATGTCTGTTGAGCTCTGTTGCTGCTCCAAAGGCTTAACTAAGGAGCATCCCGAGGAAAGCGAGTAAGGAGATAGATCCCTCCCTCTTCCTCCTCTTCCTCCTCCTCCTCCTCCTCCCCCCCCCGCTCCCATCCCGGCGCGCTCCCGCTGGCGTCACGGCGCGCGCCGGCCCCGCCCTCGCGCCCCGCGCGCCGGGGGAAGATGGCGGCGGCCGGGGCGGGCGCGGGGCGGAAGCAGGTGCGGCAGGAGGAGCTGCGGCGCCTCATGAGGGAGAAGCAGCGCCAGAACGCGGGCAAGAAGCGCATCGACTCGCCCTTCGCCAAATATCCTCGGCACCGGGCTCCCTAGAGCTCGGCAGGGAGGGAGGGAGGCTTGGGAGGGAGCGGGGTCCGCGCCCCGCACGGTGCTTCCCTTAACGCGGCCGACACGTACAACAGCCTGGGGCACCTGAGCTGCTCCCTGTGCAACGCGCCCGTGAAGGGCGAGCTGCTGTGGCAGACCCACGTCCTGGGCAAGCAGCACCGGGAGGTGAGCGCCGGTGCGGAGGGTGCGGGTCTCGGCCGGGCTTTGTTGTTCGGGAGCACCGGGACAGCACTTGGGAAGGGGAGGGATTGGGGAGAGGCCGCACCGCCGGAACAGGGGCCTGGGGTTCGCTGCTCCTGGCTCTGTGCGGCTGTGGGATGAGGGTGGGAACCAGCCTGGCTGTTCAGCCTGCGTTCTGTTCTCTCAAAGCCCATGCGGGGATTGAAAAAAAGGGCCTTTAAAAGGGGGTCCGCTCCTCAGGTGAAGCAGTTCCCACCTTAGCGACAGCTTTTGGCTGTCACTTGTCTGCAGCTCGGACTTGGGCCCTCCCCCCCTCCGCCTCCCCGGGCTTGCTGGGGGACCTGTGAGCTGTCAAGTGACAGCTTATGCGGGGTTAAGAAAATACGCTCTTTTTTCTTAGTAATTCAGTAGTAAATATGAAGAACTTGTAAAGCAAGTCGGGGAGTTTGTAACTTGGATGCGACCCAATTTTTTCTTTTAATCCTTTTACGTTCTGCTGCTACTTCCTAGCAAAAATTGAAAGACTGTGTTTAATTTTACAAGTGCTCAGGAAAAGACCAGAGGAATTGAGGGGTTCCAGTTCATTGCCTGCATTCAGACTAGATGACTGTGGCAAGGCAGGGTGCCATCTTTCATGCTGTTAAAATGCCATATTTTAATTTTAAAATACTTAATATTTCAGGACCTTAGACTAAATCCAGCCTTCCTGCTCTTTTCTCCAGTGCTTTACTGCTGTCAGTGTCCCTGCTCTGTCTTTTCTTTTTTACTGGTACAGCCTCCCTTGTGTGAGTGTCAGTTCCTCTTCCTCTGTGTCCCATCATTCCAGAAGCTGACAGAAACACTGGTCTTTGTTTTGGTACCTGTGGTGTCTGTTTCAGTGATACTGTTCTAGAAAGGTATTTGCTCACTTTGATGAGCTGTTGTAAAAGCTCTGTATTTTAAGCTGCAATCCAGAAGCTACTGCTAGTAATGTGTTCCGAATTTTTATTTCTTTACAGAGAGTTGCAGAATTAAAAGGCACAAAGCAGACGGCCACTGGCTCAGCTGCTGGCACATTGTCTCATCCTGTCAAGAGAAAAACAGTTGAGACAGAAAATACAGACCTAAAGAGAGTAAAAGGTAATGAGAGAGAAATGCTTGCCAGAATCCATCCATTTTACATCTTGAATGTTTCTGGTTTGTTTTGTTCCTGTGGAAGTGAGTATGAATACACCAGACGGTTCAGTTAATGTCAGCCCGTTGCTGCTGAAAAGGGAAAAAGTTTGCTTGCTCTTTCTCTGTGAGTTCTGTGTCAGGAGAAAACTGTGCTTTTGGAAGTTCATATGCTTTATTTGTTTAGTTTATGCTTTTCTTCTGGGTTATTGGGTTAAATTAGGTCATGGAGCTGTGGGCTTGGCCCAAAGAGGTCGAGAAGCAGTGTAGATTAAGCAGTAGGAGCGCTTGCCTAGAGGTGGTGTTACTCCTTTCCAGTGGGATCAAGTCACTGGTTTTCCTCAAACCATGCACCAGAGTTCTTGCCAAAGAAAAGACAGTTAATTTTGTCCCTTGGTGCTACCAGACACGTAAATACATAGATATGTTACATACATATGCATTTGGGGATTTGGTGCTGTCATAGAAGTCTTAGGGATGTTTCTTTTAAAAGCGTGGATTTTAAGAAGTGACTCTTGGCTGTTGTACAGGTACAGATGAAAAGCCACACACGTCTTCATCGGGGTAAGTAGATCTTGTTATTACATAGGAATTTTTTCTGACTACCAGTGGCTGCATTCTCATCCAGCTCTTCCTTGTCTCTGCTTCCTAGACAAGGGCAAAGGTTCAGAGAGTCAGCAGATCCCTGCTTCTGCCTGTTCCCTAACAGAGTTGCATATTCCACCCATGGCAGCATCTTCCTGGGTGGAGATAATGGTATCAACTCTTAAGACTCTCTGAGAAAACAGGAATTCTTTTACTGTCACTGACAGACTTTAAAGGCTTGACATGTGGTGCTATTACACAGCTTGAAGGTAACGAGATTGTAGCATGGACTCCAGTAATGCTGACATCCTACAGAAGAGGTGGCAGTCTGAAATTAAGACAAATTTTGCATGTAAAACTAAATTATATTTATTAACAAAAACTAACAACAAATGACAGATCTTCATTAGGATGGTTTTTGTCACCTAAAATTCATGTAGGTGCATATGCTGCAGTTGAACTTGTACAAATACAGGACTGTATTTGACTTCAAGGGATTGGGTTAAGCATCTCAACTGCCCCTAAAAATTTCTGATGGTATTCAGACGTCTTTGCAGATGTCAGATGATACCTGTAGGTCTCCTCTACACTTCACAGGATAAATTACTGCCTTGCATCGATACCGCTTGCTGTTTCATTGTAGGAATTTGAGTTTGTGTGCAAAACTAACACTTGAGAGGTTTGTCCATTTTTGAACTTCTTGGTATGATTGGTTTAAAATATAAGGTGGGAAAATGTTTGGCTTGCAGGCTGCAGCTATTCTAGCAAATCTATGTTTTCTCATTTCTGAGCCTGTGTGTCTGTTCTAAATTGCAGTCCTAGACAGCACTAAGTACCCAAAATAAGTAGCAAATTACTTAGTAGGTGGAAAAAGAACTACTTTAACCACCATTCCAATTTGTTATGGAATAACAAATAATATGTTATTAATGTTTCTGATAGTGAATATGCAAATAGAAAACTGGATCTAAAATATGTTTTTAGAATTAACCTGGGCATCTCTGGGGAAATGAAAATGCAAGTCCCAAGTGTGTGCTGCCTTCGGACAGTGGCTGTGTTGGCAGCTGTGCAGTTCAGGGCATTGCTCAGTATCTCACAGCCTGTATTGCTCACAGAGGGACTGGGCTGCTGATGCTGGACTGGAGTCATTGGTGTGAAGTTTCAACAGTTGTGTTGTGGGCTCTTTACCAGGCTGCCAGCAGATTTTTTTGATGAAGCAAAGCAAGACAGTGCCGGTGTACAGCTTTCCAAGGGCCCAGGTCCCAGTTTATTGTCGGGGAATTACGATGACGACGATGATGACGAAGACGAGGAACAGGAACAATCAAGCAAATCTTCTGTTGTGCATAAAACTGAAATTCCACCTCCAGCTCAAGAAGTAATAGCTAATTCTCTGCCTGCAGGTAATACTGACTCAAATAGTCATAGTAATTCTTAGTAATTAATAGTAATTCTCTGTAAGGAGAATTTAACTGATGATGAAAGGTTTTTATTTTATTTTTCTAATTATTGCAACCAGGTGATGGGTAATTAGGTGATGGTGAGGGTGTGTAATACTGGAAGTAGATATAAACTAGCAGAGAATCTCCTGTTACTGTCTGGTGATTGCTTATTGATTTTATGTTCTGGTTGTTTGAGGCTGCCAAGGGAAGTAACATCTGGCTGTTCTTCCCTTGATTCAGTAAGGTACTAACTGAAATTCCTGTCTAGTAGGAATCTTAGAAAATACCTGAACAGCTGTTCTTTTTTTCTATAGACTTTTTTGACACCAAAACTCCAGCTGCTCCTATAGTTTCCCATTCAGGATCCATACAGAAAGCAGAGATACAAGAGAAGGTAGTTGAAAGGTAAGCAGTCAAATCAAATATTGATAGTCTTAGGAACTGTAAATAAACATCGATCTTCCAGGAAGCAGAGACTGTGATCACTTAGAAATCTTAATGTATTGTTAGGTTGCATTCAGAATGGTTTGTATGTATGTGAGCCTCAGGCATTATTTCAGACAGGTATCTTGCACCCTAGGGACAGGAGAAGAGATGGAGCAATGTCATGCAGAGTCTGTTTGACATCACTTTTCAAATTTTAACACAGGGTACTGCAGGAGATTCATGTCAACCACTGCTTTCCACGGTTTAAAGGAAACTGCTTGTTCCCTTGAGCACTCCTTTAGACAGTGCTTTAATCTTTCAGAAGTAGAAATTGTGCTGTTACAATGTTTGGGTGTTCAGCACACTGGAAGGAATAGTTTAAGAAGCATAAGCTACAGCTCTTGTTTTAACAGTGAGATTAAAACCTTTCTGTGCAGTTCTTTCAAAGTGAGGAAAGACCAAGCCAAAGGAGGAGGTTTTGATGTTTGTAGATAAAACTAAGGGGTTAAAAAACTTGCTGTGTTTCTATGTAATTACACAAAGGATTATGAATTTCATTCTTGACTACTTTTAACTCTGCAGTAAAGCAGATTGTAAAGTGTTCACTTGGGCTAATAGTAATCAAATATTCTAGGAAAGAAAACACTGCTGAAGCTTTGCCAGAAGGTTTCTTTGATGATCCTGAAGTGGATGCAAGAGTAAGTGATCTACTTGTTTTATGCTACTGGATTTATTTCTGCCAGATGTAATGACTTTCTGAGTAGTAAGGATGCTTTTCCAGGTAATCAGTCATACTGGAATAAAAGAAAGTGACTGAACTATTTAGACTAGAATAGACTGTTTCAGCTGGAAGTGACCTGTAATAATCATCTAGTCCAACTGCCTGAAGACTTCAGGGCTTAACAGAAGCTAAAACTGGTTATCAAGGGCATTGTCCACATGCCTTTTGAGCACTGACAGGCTCGGGGCATCGGCCACCTTTCCAGGAAGGCTGTTCCAGTGTTTGCCCACCCTCTTGGTAAAGAAATGTTTCCTACTGCCCAGTCTGAACCTCTCCTGGTGCAGCTTTAAACATTCATTCAGTGTGAATTAGAAAACATGAAAAGGGGTGGAGGTGGGCAGGAAGAGCTTGTTAAAGTCATCTCTTGGAAAGTATTTTTGATTCTGGTTCCTCTGTGGCTCTTAAAGAAATGTCATTTGTTGGTTGGAACACTGAACTGAGATTGGGACAATCTACCTTTATTTCTGTGAGTCATCCCAGGAAAGCAGTTCACTTAATTTGTACATTCAATTTTGCTTTGGAATCGGGGATGTAACAGTTCTATAATGTCCTTTGTTAGATCCTGCTGAAAAGTGTTGAGTCACTGTGTGACTGACAGGGTGCATCCTGTTGGAATGAAAACAGCTCCATTATGGCACACGCTGTCATCTGTAGTACTGGTTACACCACAAGAGTGGACTTGGTCTTCAGCTCTCTTGTCTTTTATCACTTTGGGGTTTTATGATGCTCAGAAAAGACAAGATATATGGGTATTCACCTTGTTTCTCAAAAAAACCCCACAACTAAAAATCTTGACATTCAAAAACATTCACACTTCCTTCAGCTTGCACAGTGCCAAATGATGACCAAAATAAGCACTGGTATTTGAAATACAAACCTTTTTTTGTTTTGTTTTGTTTTGTAAAATTTGCCACAGATTTGATGGCTTTCTTGCTTTCTTAATTGAAATATAGTGGTGTAGGCTTAAGGCTTTTTTATTTTCTTTTGAGTATATTTCCTTGACCACACAGTGGAAGGCTGCTGGTGTATTTAAATGGCATTGTGAGGCCAAGCCATGACATCTAATTTGGAGACTTTGCAAATAGTGCTTCTTTATGTTCCCTTAGTCCCATGGGCCCAGCTAACAAGCTTAGGTGTTTTATTTGCTCTGGCAAGACTCTTCTGGCACTACTTATGCCCATGTGTTGCCATATGTGAATAGTTTTGAATAATGATATTTCAAATATTGAAATATGTAGCTGAAAAAGCTGTACTTTGGCTGTTGGGGTTTTTTTTTTTTTGGGGTCTAATTGAAGTATTACATTTTCCAAATACTTAGTTTCATCATAAGTTGGGAATGCAGGAATGCCTAGCAGGCAAAGGAGAATCTGCTTATATCTGTGAGGTCACTGGTTAGTGACCTTTGTTCTTGTTATTGTCTCCACTGATAAATTTACAAGTGGTTACTTATTCCAGTCAGCTCTTCCTTGAATTGCTTGCAGAGGCTCTTCCTCTTAATCAGACGTTTCTGAGTGTAACTAATACTCAAAGGAAGGAAAATGTTTGTGATATCACTGATACTGAGGTGGCTGTGGTGTTTCTGTGTTGGAATCATACACAAAGTAATTATTTTAAGAATTAACTGGGCATTTGAAAAGGAGATTGTGGGTATGAAAAATGCTTGTTATTTGGATCAAGTATTTGTAAAGTATATAAATTCTGGATTAGATAAATATTTCAAGAAAAAATATTTCATCCACTTCTAATAGTGTTTAAATTTATTGTAAGAAATACAAATAATTATGAATTACAAAAGACAACCACAATGCATAATAACACAGTACATACACATATGATAGAAATAATAACAGAAAAATGAAATGATGACTGTTACTTCCCAGTATGAGTTTGCTTGGAAGCTTCTAATACATTCTATAAACTGAATTCATACTACTTGATTTTGTGTAATCACTCAAGAACAAAACACACCAAACTGCTGTCTTTACTAAGGTGATGACTGATATGTCACCAAAAGAGCAGAATGAATAAAGGGAAAATAAAACTAATGCAAAAAGATGGTGTCATGACTTACTATGTTCAAACTGCTTAGTTCTCCTAGCTATATAATTTCTACCCAGTCCTGAGTCAGGCATAATCTGTCCTCTAAAATACATTATATGCCACATCTTCCAGTCTTGAATTGTGGAAGTTTCAATTACACAGGCAGATTACCTTGTTTACTTATTTGCATTAAAAGCACAATCTGGCTTTGATTACCTTGGCTGTAGATCTTAAACACATTCTTACCACTACTACTTTTTCAGACTTCATGTCTTAGTACTAAATGTCATCTACCACAGAATAAAAAGCTTTGCATGTCATTAAAATTGGTTTGTAGCTGTACAGTTTCTTCTGTTAGCCAACAGAATTAGACTAGATTTGAAATACAGTCAGGCTACCTAACACCAGCAGACTAGTGACTGAAAAGTTTGATACTTTACGTTATGCCAGAGGCAAACAATTCACTGCTTTTTGGCTTGTGAAATGGCTACTGTATGCAGTTGTACAGGCAGCTTACAGAAGAATTTAATAGTTATCACTTGACACAGTGAAATGACTGACCATCAAACTCACTTTTATTACTCCAGACATTCCACACCACCCACTTCTAATCAATAATTATTCTTTAATGCTGCAGTCACAGATGTTATTTTAATCCAGGAGTAGAGTCAGATTTTTCTTCCAAAACCACTGTGCAGCTGCACTCTCTCACTCATATCCATTACTTAAACTGAAGTACATCAACCAGACTTTTCTGATAACACAGCATAATTTTTCCTCTTTCTCCTGTTTTTTTTTTACAGTGCCCCAAAGAGTCATTAGACTTAAATTGTTAATTTATAAATTTTCGTATTCCTTAGGTGAGAAAAGTTGATGCTCCAAAGGATCAGATGGACAAAGAATGGGATGAATTTCAAAAGGCAATGCGACAGGTCAACACAGTAAGTAATGGACTCTATATTTATTGTTTCTAAATACTATACACAATAAGGAAAACAACAGTTTCATGCAGCTCTGCAGAATGGCTGACATCTGCATTTGTCAGCTGTTTGTTTCAATGCAGTGTGTGGTTAAATGCACTTTATAAATGAGCAAAGGGTTCCTTGTATTTTCCACTTAAAGGAAATTAAGTTGAAAACTTTTAATCAAGATCCAGTCATATGTATCTAGTTACATTTGTTACACTGTATTTTATTTAGTATTTTATTTAAATACTATATAGCTAGCATATACCTCAGATCAGTGTCTTGTATCCAAACAGAACACAATTGTGGGCTCTTCTTTAGATCTATATTAATATTTTAACTTTTAAAAACACTACCCATTTGTCTGTCTTTTTAAAAAAGTATCTATAAAGTGTAGGTAACCTGGATTTCGTGTTTAATTTAAATGTACTGGAAAGGAACTCCAAAATCTGGGAAGGTGACAAAAGAGTTGGAGACACGTAAATTAGCCACAGTTTTTCTGTACTTCCATTTTTCACTGTTTACCATTGCATGGAAAGTCTTCCTGCAGCAGGTGTTCATCTGCCCTGGTGTACAATATTAAACTGTACTACAGATTACCTGGTGTTCTCAGTCTTCCCCTAGAGTATCTGCTATCCTTTTAATTATTTTAATTGTAAATAGTTACTCATATGTCAACTGCTGAGAAAAGTGGTGCAGAAAAATGTATCATTGCTCATTTTAAAGCAGTCAGCACTATAAACAGAGCAAATGTTCATACAAAAGCGGTGGTGGATACATTTTGCTAGCATAAGCCATTCAGATAATTCTTCAGCTTAGGAGGAATCTTCTCAGTTATGCGTGGACCATTGATTGCATAGCATCTCCCAGACATTCAGATTTGAGAAAGTATATGCTGAAAAAAATAACAGGTTAGAAACACTTCGGGATCTAGTGGGAATATTTAAACAGTATGTTCAATAAGTGGTATGTACTTAAGTCCCAAGCACTGGGATAGAGCTCCCGTTTCAGCCTCAGACTGTGGGTATGTGTAGTTTGTTTATGCTCAGTTTCAAATTGTAGTGTATTAAAAATTTCCAAAGATTAACCCCAAAGCAGCAAAACTACTTTGATTTTAAGAAAAAGCATTTCCATTTCAAATTAAACCAGACCATTTTTTTTTCTTTTTTTGTCCTTGTGAAGATGGGAATATACATAGAGGAGACTGACACTAACTTCAGGTAGAGGGGAGCAGGGGAGGACACAGACATTGTAAAGGAGTGGAAGTGGAATTCAGGATGAAGGTGAATTTTCTCAGCACTTTTCTGGTTTAGATTTCAGAAGCAATAGTGGCAGAAGATGATGAGGAGGGACGACTAGATCGCCAGATTGGAGAAATTGATGAGCAGATGTAAGTAGATCAATTTTTCCTCAAATTCTCTGTTCTCCAGCAGTAATGGATTGCTCTTTGACTAGAGCGATAAAACACTTTTAATCTGCGATACTACCTTTCATTAATCATCTGAGTATTTGAAGGACAGACTCCCTCAAATTGCAGAATGATACCTAATAAGGATTTTGGTACAAAGTTAATGTAACTTTCTCCGAAGAGAGAATGCACTGGAATCACTGAAAGTACACAAGGCAAATTCTTGGAACAAACTGTCCCTTTTCCCCTGTCAAATGGCTTAATGTCTTAATTTGTATTTTCCTGGGAATTTTGATTGATGTAGAATTTATGTGAACATTTTTAAGAAACATTTCTTGTACTGAAAATGTCCTGTCCTGTGGCAAACCCTCTTTAATTCTAGTAGAAGTTTACTCAAAGGTTTTGTGGAGTGATGCACTTCATTACATGAAGTGATTTGGTTTGTTTTGCTGAAATGGGGGGTGTGGTGGCTGGATGAACATTGGTTTAAACTCAAGTAACCTGAAATACAGTGGAACAGTTTGTTACCATTTTCATGTAGCTCAACACAGTGATATTTACATTGATAATGGCAATGGTAGCGACTGAAAAGAAAGATGCAACCAAAAGAAGACACTAGAAATTAAAGCAACACTTCAGCCATCTGGGCAGATTTACATGCTGCACATAATCAGTGTATGGTGACAACAGCATTGGGTTCAAACTAAACTTCGCTATTACAGGAATGTCTTTTAACAATGTTTGTGTAATTCTGGAGAGGGCTTGAGCTAAACCTGCCTCTCTTTGAGGATTTCTTTTTCTCACTAGCTAAGGCTGCTGTAAGTACATAGAACCAAATTCAGAAATTTGTAGAGTATTTCAAGTTTGTTACTGTAATTATTTTCCCCCAAAATAAAAGTTCCAAATAGATTTTTAATGACTTCTTGCAACTTTTGAGTGTATTCAAATGCAGGCTATTTCAAATTAAGTTGAAAATTAAATAAATTCCTTGGCCTTCAAATCTTTAGCTGTGACTGCCTGTAAGAATCATATTGGTGATATGCCAGGGGAAACAGGATCCAGATAGTAACCCCTCCATTCTGTCCCTTCTGAGCAAATAAGAATGAAGGGGGCAAAGGTGAATTTAAATCAGGTATTTCCAAAAAATACCCTGTTTAAAATGGCTAGAATAGTTACAAAACACAATTCAAGGACAGAACTTTTTAAGTAAATGGAAACCTGAAACTTTTGGATTTTGTTTACTTAAAATGTTCTGTTACAGTACAGAGGAAGTAGATAAAGAATCTGAACACTTTGTGATGCTTTTTTTATTTTCAGAGATGCCACCACTAAGTTATCAAAATTGATAATTGACGTCACACCTTTCTCTCATGAAAACCATAAATGGAGCAAAGAATGGTGGTCCTTCTTGTGTGGAAGTGGGTATTGGTTCTGTGCTTTGTGAAAAATGGTTTGTGACTCTATTGGAGTTGTTAAGTATTTGGATTAGATCTCACTGCTAGAGAACTGACCAAACCTCTCCTCTCCTCGGTCTCTTTTCACTTGATGAACACTGAGAAGGTGCACTAGCATCTTCAAAGCTTATTTCTTTTTCATTGATGGGAAGCTGTTAAAGCTTCTGTATCCAAAGTTGTAGAAGCAAAATCCAGCACTGGAGGTGATCAAATTCATGTGGAAAGGCCCCAGATGTTAACAGCTGTTTCACTTTCCAACAGTGAATGCTACCGCCGCGTCGAGCTTTTGCGGAACCGCCAGGACGAGATGAAGGAGAAGTTAAAGGAAGCCATGAGATTAAGAGCAGCACAAGAGAAAGAGGAGGAGGATGTTGGTAGTGAAGATGAAGAAGAACTGCAGGATTTGCTGTCACAAGACTGGCGGGTGAAAGGGGCTTTGTTGTAGCATTTCTGCAACATGGTTGATACTCTTTTTATCTGTGGTCTTACTTCCATTGTTAGAAGGGAGATTCTTTTGTTAAATATTTATTTAAAGAGGATCGTGAGGTAAAGAGCCAAGCTTACTAAAAAAAAAATTTTGTAGCTCTACCGTGGTGTATTACTTGTAAAAACTGTATATTGCAAATGTTTTACAATACTGAATGCACCTTTCCTGTTAAAATTACTGGTTTCCTACCAGAAGTATTTTAATGGGATTAATAAATCTGTAAAGAATCTCTAGGCTTTTGGAAGCATTAGCTCAGTTTGGTAATTTTGAGACTTGACTTACTGTCTATAGAAGTGCATAGTCTACACAGTTTTCCCAGATTAGGGGTTTGGGGAAAGGAAAATATTATGCATTTATGTTTTCTTAAAATTTGTAGGTGCCCTTCTGTCCATTGCCTCAGCTCCCAATAAAATATGTACTTTTTTTTTTAGGGTCTGTTATAGTTTCTCTGTGTATATAAGGACTAAGCTCAGAAATGCTGAGCTACAGCTTTTCCACAGTGCATATGCTGTGATGTGCCATAGCACTGCTGAATATTTTTCTTTATAGTCTCCTGTTTTACTTAGTGCAGCCATCATGTAGCATACCTCACATTTCTTGAACCAGAGGGATGAGAACACAGTGGTTACATATCTGCATCACTTAATGAAAGGGTGACAAAATGCCCGAGAGGAAGGTACTGCACTGGAAACTGAGGAGGTAAAATAATAACTGCAAATACTGGAAATTTTCTTAAAATACTCTCGTAGGCACAGAAAGCATCTAAAATTGATTCTGTTCTGATAAACACAGATTAAGTCAAACCAAGAACCAACAAACTTGACAAGACTGGGACATGGAAAGCAGAACTACCTTTGGTAAGTGTCTATTTTTTTATTTTTATCTTTTTAACTATTGTAAATCTTCAAATATTTCAAATTTGCTGAGGACTTTTTAAAAATAAGAGGGATGTGTGGCTTGATTGATATCAAAAAGTAAAGTTTATAAGAACAAGTTAGCCTTTTTTTTAATATTGTAAATTGAAAACTAGTGAGATTTTTAAAGGGAAAAAACAAGCTTTGCTCTTATGAAAGCATTCCAGGTACTTGCCTCAGAAGCGGTTATCAACAAGCAATAAAGATTAGAACTAAACTTAGATGTTTGATTTGCCTGTTTTGGGGGAAATATTCGATATGGCAGAAGCCCTTCCTTATAGTGAGATGCATTTTTATCACTTCCAGTTTCCATGATCCTTGGGTTCAGCTCTTCCTATTTATAAAGCTGTCAAAATTTAGGCAACGGTCCTTAGTGGTTTATTGCATCCACACACTCCTGCTCACATGTGCTGGCTTACAGCTGTTAGTAAGAGGACATGTAAGTAGCTGGTGCTGCTAAAATGTTTGATGTGACACTGAAGTTTTACATGAATTAGGACTGTCACTGTGATAGCAACATTCAGAGAGTATTGAAATACAGAATAAGTGTTCAGAGAATATTGAAATAAATAATGAATGTTTGGACAAGTTGGAGAAAACTTAGTTGGACCAAAACTGAAATAAAATGTCTTTGTATAGCATGAAACATTCGAATATCAATGTCTAAGGTGCCTGTCATGCTGCAGTGAAAGATCTTTAGATCCATTTATCCCTGTAAGGAGAACTTCCAGCTGAGAGGGTCGTGCAGTATTAACAGGACTTTTTCAAAACAAGGCGAAACACATTCCCCCAATTTCCCTCTGGGAAAACCTAAGCTAAGTTTCTAATTGTTCTGTTTATCTTTGCTTTTCACTGACCCCACTCACCAAAGCACACGACCTTATTAACACTGAACTTCAGAAACACTCTGCATTTGGCTTAATATCAGAGAAGCAGATGTAGTGAATATCAGGTTACACTGAGCATCATGGACATACATGTTTTGGCAGTATAAAAATGCTAATCTCTGAGTCTATAAATCACACTTTTTTTGTACATTTTTCTGTAATTTTACTTTCATCTTGCACATAAGTCTGCAAATCATGGTTTCAGCTGTGGATGAGTAGGAAATTAACTGAGCTTTAAAACAGTTCAGCTGTTTTAGTCTAGTTGCCCTCATCTTTAGAGGTATCCTGTGGTAAGAAGCTAAAGGCAGTGAGTTTAGTTACAGTGCAGGGATCTTGAACATTCAAATCCAAACCAGTGCAGCCCATTGTTATTAAGAAAAGATGGCAGGAATAAACACCAGATCACTCATCATTCTGCTTGTTCTCCTTGCATAACTTGCTGGAAGGGTAAAGATGGACCAGCCAGGGGGTGTGTGCATTGCTGGGGAAGTGACAGCATCCATCCCTCTTGGTTGTGTCTTGTTTAGGAGTTGGTGCTCTTATCCTTGGAGGAATCTCACAGATCTCCAAACAGTGCTGTATCCCAGTTTTTTACAGCTTACTGCATACAACTGTACATTTCTTCAGCATTTGAAACAAAGCTTTTAGAGAGCTTTGTGAAGATGATGGTCACTTCGTCCCTTGTGACCACTGACCTGCATGTGCTGTTGTGTCAAGAGGGCAAGAAATCATCCTGCTTTTTAGCAATGGAAGTAGCATAGCTACAAGAGAAGAGAGAAGTATCCTAACATCATTTAGTAGTCAAGCTAATTTATTAAGGGAAATAATCTCCTGTATCTTAGAAAAAACATAAGGATAAGTAGTTTGTAATCTTAAATATGTCTTCAGTTTTAGAAGACAATTTTATATACTTCTGATGAGCTATTCAGATAGGTTATTAACCAGAGGAAATTATTGTTTTTAAAAATATGTACTTCCTTAATTTCTTTCTCACTTCTTAACTTCCTTGAATTCTGTTTTTTAACAATAAAGATGAAAGTAATCCTAATAACTAGCTCTGTCAACACCCACAATTAAAAATGAAATTTTAACTGGAATTAGGAAGACTATTTTAATTCTCTGATCTCCAGGACTTGCAGAAAACTGAAATACCGGCATTAGGGAGGAAGACATTTGTAATCCTTATTTACTCATATAATAATGGAAAGTGTTGTCCAAACTTAGGAACTGTGGAATTTCATGCCAGCAAAAAGTAGTTGAGATTCCGCAGCTCGGTGGTTTTGGAGCTGGTAAGTGACTTCCAGGGGCAGATTGTGTCTATCTGCATGGTTGGAGTTCCAGGGAGCAGCTCACCATAGCTACAGCTGCTGGTAGTGAGCTCTCCTCTGGCAAGGCAGGCAGTCACCAGTGGTAATTGCTGTGCTAACTTCTCTCCTGCCCTTGAAGCTGCTGCTGTCATCCCTTAGATGTGGAACAAGGTCTGTATTTGGAGCCCAAAGGTGACCGTACAAAACCAGTCAACCAAAATAACAACAAACCAATGTTCTCATTTGCTAACATGATTGTTTTTCCTCTGCTACAGCATTTAATTTAAAAATTTGCTTCAAATTGCAAATACTGATTGAAAAGAACATTAACATTAGCTTTGGCCAGGCCCCCTGCCAATAAATTCAATTTGAAGAGAGACAAATTTTGCTTATTACATTCCACTATAATTAGATTCTCTGCATTTTATCATCTTAAAAACACTGAGCTAGAAATGAGAAGAAAAGCCGTATTACTAAAATATTTTCAGCACTTAAAACACTTGTTTTCTTATAATCTGTAAAGGTTGCCCTAGAAAATCAGACATTGAGCCTGCACGAATCATGTTGTAGCTGTCATTAGAAACCACAGTGTATGTAATGTTACAGAAATTCCCTTTTGTTAGGTACCATCAAATGACTTTGACTCTTTAATTTCAGTTACTGTCCTAAGACACATGCTGGTCTGTAGGGGGATAGGACACATGCATTAATGCAGAAACTGATTTAATCAACATTACTGCATTCCTTCCTGGAACCAAGGAATTAAGTACACTTCAGTGCCAAGAAGGGCAGTGTGTACTCACATCCCTAGAAAGTGTTGCTTGGGCCAAGAGATGGAAATTTCAGGTGTGAAGCAGTTTTTCAGTATCTGCCTTCATTTGATCTTCTGTTCATCAGTTCATTAGAATTATCCTGGCCCAATAGCTGGGAAAACAAATGCGAGCAGTTCCTTTGTGTAGACATCTAAACCAGGTCTCTCTTCCAAAAATACAGTGGAAGCACTAATGCCTTGCACCACTGGTGGCTGCAGAAGTCAGAGGGGATAGAAGAGATCTCTGTTCAAATCCCTCCTTTCGATGCCGTCCTTTGAACACACACTTTGTGTCACCCAGTTGAGCAGCCTGACAATGACAGTCTTCCCTGCAGAAGCTGTGCCACTGTTAAGCTACTGGATCAGCGAGCATTGTGACTTTAAGATAATCATGACACTCACTCCAGAAGGGGAAGGTCCTGTCCCAAGAATGCAAACAGTGCTGAAATACATTTAGCTGGTATTAAGGCTGTGGAAGAAATTGGATTTTCAGACTGTCTTGTGAAAGCCGACAAACAGCACCTTGCCTGTGCAGCCTTCTGAGGCTGAGCACTTCCCAGGTGCCTGTGTTCATGGCACCAGTGAGACTGTGCTGCTTCCTAGGAGCTTGACTGGCACAAATGTGAACCTTGGGGCCCACAGATGCCCTCTGGCTATGCCTGAGAACAGAAAGCACTCTGTGTATTAGCAGAGGACTAACTTTGTTTATTTTCCTTCTGGTTCCAGCCAGCATTCATGCTGTCAATGTTTTTTCACTTGAGAAACACAACAGAGCTGCTTGAATTCATTTGAGATGTTTCCAGAAACCTAATTCCAATTTGATGACGCAAAAGCTGCAGAATTTGTGCTGTCTTTCATCTGGAAACTCACATTTGTGTGTGACCTTTTCACAGCGAGTACATGCTTCCTCTTATCTACCTTTGGGCATGAGTGGTTTACTTTTCTGTCTCAGTTACGATTATTCTTTACCCTATGTTTTTTTCCTTTTTTCTTTACCACCTTGTCTTTTGTTTGTCTGTTTTGTATATTAAAGCTATTAGGAGCTTTTTCTTGTCATTCAGAAATATTTTCCAACTAAAATAATGAAATTACAATAAGCTTAGATTTTCTCACATTTCTGCCTGTATTTTTGCAAAAACCTTCTCAGAAGACTTCTTCTCAGTCTATGTGTCTTTATTTTACCTCTCCTCATTCCTCACACAAACGTACCCCTGCACTGGTTTGTTTAAATCTTTCAATTCTGCAAGGCACATGTGAATTATTAATGTGAAAGATACTATAAACCCCAGAGCTGCTGTTGCCCTTTGCCTGGCAGCTTTACTGGGAGAGCAAAGCTTTGACCTACTTAGTGTTGAGCTGCAATAATGTTCTTTTTTATTTTTTCCTTTCATTTACAGTAGCCAGGCTAGCTGTAGAAATAGCTTTTGCTGTTGAAGAAATGAAGACTTATGGAGGTCTCTGCTGTGAAAGCAGCTTCAGCTCTCCTTTCAGGAATAAGAAGTTAAATACATTTTAAGTAATAAAAACATATTTTAAGTAATAATAACAGAGAATTTTATCAAATTAGTTTTACAGCCTGTAGTTTTTCTAAGGGTTGGAATAGCTAATTGTCAACATTGAGTAAGGCCTCCTGAGTGCTAGAGTGCAGTGAGCTGTTCTGTAATTCCCCCTGGCACCCTTCATCATCAGGGGTTGTTCTGTGGCTGCGTCTGTATTGAGAAAGCTGTTGATTTCTACAGGTCTCCAAGTCTGCGTGCACGTCCTGGTCGTGCCCTGGTTCCAGGCTCAGAGAGCTGTCTGTACCCTGGAGACCACAGGGAATAATCGTGGTGTGCCCCAAAAGAGGGGCAGGGAGGGGAAGCAGGACCCCAAGCTAAATCCCTGAAGGCAGGGAGGGACCTTTAACAGAGTAGGGAGATGGAGGTTGTACAGTCAGTCTTGTGTCATTAAGGATGCTACCCTTGCACTGCCAAAAACCTGCTTTCTCATGAGGCCAGAGCAGCACCTGTGACAGTACTGCCAGTGCCCTAAGAGCAGAGGTGGCCAGAGCACAGCCAGGGCCAGCCCCTTTCTTTTGCTTGTGTGTGAAGAGAGAACTCGAGGCTGTGACTGCAGTGCTTCAGCAGATCCAAAGGAGGGTCTGAACAGCTGGAGCAGAGTGTCAGGGCAGGAGGAGACAGCTCCTGGGCCTGCTCAGCTCTCCATTCCCCTCCTACTGCACATTGCCGTGCTCCTCCCAGCTGCTGGGCTGGCTCCTGGCAGGATGGAAGGTGCTGACTAGAAGCCTTGCCACTGGGCAGTGCTGCTGGGAATGGGGAACTACGAAGGGCCTTAGCAATACAGTACTCAGCATCCAAGTTCATTCTTTTGTTTCTGTTTTCCTTTCCCCAGTATCTGATCTATAGCTCAGTCTGGGAAAAGACCAGAGATACAAATCAGCTGCTTGTAAAATGAAGCCAAAATTGTCTTTTCTATGCAGTGTGAGAAGTTCTCAACAAGCAGCTTTGTTAAAAACCAAATCAAGTGTTGTACAAATACTGCTTAGTCTTACTAATTGCACAGTCTGGCTCCCTCTGGTCCTGGAGAGACTCATCATGCCTGACAATGGGCTAACATCCTTACTAAGGTTGCCAGTCTTGCACAGGTGTTACACTGTTTCCCAATGAGCACTGGGACCTTAAGCGTGATGATATGAAACCTTTAATCATTAATTGAAAACAAGCAATTTGTCTGTGATCTTAGTTTGACAATCCATAAAATATAGTGCTTCTTCAATGACAAGTTAGCAACTCGGTTACAAAGAACAAAGTTTAAACAACACAACAGTTGTATGCACAAAGCTACCACGTCTTTTTTTGTTTTTTAATCAGGAAAAAAATTTATTTATAAAAACGTCTCATTTAACTTACTGTCGAGTCTCTAGCTGAATACAGTGGTTTAGAACACTAACGGCCCATGCTTTTATACAGATTAGCCAAAGCATGAACATCAATGAAAATTCACCCCCAAAAATAACTTGTCTTTGCTTTATGTTATGAGCCACAACAGTGTTAAAACTGGAACAGTAATGAAAGCAACACAAGAGTTAGGAAGCACAGTTGCTTAAAGAGTAAAGGAAGTGTTTTCTTTTGATGTCTCAGAATAATAAGAAAGTTAGAAATGGCAGAAACTCCTCTGTAGATTAGTCCATAGAAAGCATTGTCTCATGGGGCTTTGGAAAAGTCCTGTCTGGTGGCTAATGCACTAGGGCATGATGAGATACATTACAGAGCCCCCAGGCCAGTAACTTCTGAAGACAGCCTAAAATGTAGGAACAAAAATGAGGAAAAGAAAAAAAAAAAAAGGCAAAAAAAAAAAGAAAAAAAATATTCT